>PVJX010025246.1:0-27158 GCA_004027295.1 Dolichotis patagonum | reverse complement strand
CTGAGTTTCCTTTTGGGTCAGATGTGTTTCTTGTATACAGCATATTGTGGGATCATGTTTCTTGATCCATTCTGTCAATTTATTCCTTTTGATAGTTGAATTCAGGCCATTTACATTTATGGATATCACTGATATGTACTGGTTCAACTTTGCCATGTTATGTTCCAATTGTTTGCTTTCTGCCTTTCCCCCTTATTTAGTTGCTTGTGCTACCTAGTGGTTTCTTTCTGTTGTTCTGGGGACTGTGGGCATTTTTATCTCTGTCTAGTATGTCTTTCAATACTCTTTCTAGGGTTGGTTTGGTCGACGTGAATTTCTTCAGCTTTTCTTTGTCATGGAAATATCTTTTTACTCCATTAAATTTGAATGAAACTTTTGCTGGGTACATCAGTCTGGGTTGAAAGTTGTTTTCTTTCAGGGCTTCAAATATCTCACTCCAAGCACATCTTGACTTGAGGATTTGTGATGAAAAGTCTGCTGTGATTCTAATGGGCTTTCCTCGATAGGTGACTTGTGTCTTTTCTGTAACAGCTTTTAGTATTCTGTTTTTATGTTCTATGTCTGATATCTTAACTATTATGCGTCTGGGTGTAGATTTATGTTGGTTGTGATTGTTTGGTGTTCTATATGCCTCATTTATCTGCATATTAGATTTTTTCCCCATGTTTGGAAAATTTTCTCCTATTATTTCTGTGAATATTCTAGTTATGTCATTTGTATTGTCTCCAGCGTCTTCACTAATGCCTATTAATCTTATATTGTTACTCTTGGCATCATCTGGAAGCTTCTGGATTGTCATTTCATGCTGCTTTGTTATTTTTAAAAGTTCTATCCTTTCACGTTCACTAATTGCGATCCTGTCCTCCAGGTCTGAAATCCTATCCTCAGCTTCATTTAAACGGTTTTGCATGCTTTGAATAGAACTTTTTGTTTCTTGCATGTTCCTTTCAGTTTGCTTCATGAATTCTGCTTGTTTTCTATATTGTTCATTCAAGGTTTCAATCAGCTTCCCATGCTCCTGTACTTTTTTCTCTATTTCTTCTTCAGTTGCACTCAGCAACTCCTTTACTAAGGTTGTTACTTCTATCTTTAGATGGGAGAGTATTTCTGATTTGATTTTCTCTATGGCCTCATGGAGTTGTTTTTTTATTTCATTGGCTATCTTTTCAGAGATTTCCGGTGTGTTATCTGTACTTGCTGCTGATGGACTAGATGTTTGAGATTGCATTTTGCTTTTTCGTTTTGCCCTTTTCCCCTTTCGAGTTAGTGTTTGGTCCTTCAGACCCTCTAGTGTCAACTGTTGGTAGTGTGTATCTTGATGTCCTACTGTAGGGTTGATGTTTGTCCAATTGCTGGGTCCCACAATGAATAGGTGGGCCAGTCAGCTGACTCCCTGCAGCAGGGCCTGTTGGCTGAGTCCTATATTCTTCCTGGACTGACAAGCTTAGTAGTATTGATGTAGGTCAACTTTTAGTTCCTGCTAGTATTTTATCTTCAGGTTATTCCAGGTCATCAGATCTTCCTGTCTATAGTGTTTGTGTCGGCTGAGGCCCTATTGTGCCCCTCTTGTGTGCCTGTGTGTCTCATAAGCCCTTTAGATTTTCTTCAAGTTAGGGGAGTCCTTCTCAGCACACTCCTCACTCTGCCTGATGTTTTCTGTGTATAGGAAGGGGTCCCCCTCACTCTTGTCAGACTTACCAAGGTCTTATAGTTAGTTGGAGGGAGCTTTACTCCTGGCCGTGTTTACCTACTGTACAGATCTATTTTAGGGCATACTCACCACACTGACTGGAGCCAGCTGAGATCTTTTTTCAATGAGGCAGTCACTTAATCTCCCTTCAAGCTAGCACAGATAATCCACTGTAGTCCAAGCTTCCCCTGGGAGCAGTGTTCCAAGTTTGCCCTGTGCATGGGATTCTGCAAGGGCATGCGGGCTTCAGGGCCCAGGGGTGGATTCTGGACCCTACTCACCCCTTCGAGTTTGCTGAGCGTAGTCCGGTTAGGCCCACTGGTCCCTCTCGTGCGTCCTGGGTTGGCCTCAGATGCAGGGCATGGTCTTACTACCTGGGAGCATAGTTCAAAGTTTGCCCCGTGTGCTCTGGGACTCCACGACAGCGGGCAGTCAGGGCCCAGGGGTGGATTCCAGGCCCTGCTCGCTGCCTGGAGTTCGCTGAGCGTAGTCCTTTAATTACTTTTTAAATCCTCTTTTCCTTCATTCCTTCCCACCTTCCTCTATCTCTTGCCCCCTTTCTCATTTGAGAAAGACCCATCTCACTAGTTCCTACTATCTATTTTTTTCTTGCCTTTTATTAAACTCTGGGGTTCTCATATTTTTAAAACTGTGATATTTGTACTTGCATGTTTATTTCACTTAACATGTCCTTTTAATCTGGAATTGATTAATTGTTCTTGCTACAAGATCCAACAGAAATGTTGAATGAGAGCAGTGCAGAGAGATGTTGCTATATTGTTCCTATTTTAGGGATGAAGTATTTGATCTTTAGTGAGGATAATGTGTGCTGGAGGTTATGTCATATGCTGTTTATTGAGTTAAGAAATTTGTCTTCTTTTTCTTCTTCTTTTTTTTTTCCTTTGCTGCTTCTTCTTGACTTTCAATAATTAGTGTTTAGTTGTATCAGATGATTTTTCTGTAGCAGTCATTCTGATATTCTGTCTTTTCTTTCTTGGTTTGTTAATGGGGGTATAAAACTGATTTGGTCTTAAAGGTCCAGAAACATGGATCTTTCAGAACCACATTTACACTTTAAAATATTTTTATTGATGAATTACTAACTTTGATTTTGTGAGTTTTATTATATTAAACAATGAGTACTTAACAGGAAAAATCACAAAAATAAAGTATTAAATTTTTAATATTTACTGAGTGTTTAAAAAAGCATCAAAACTTTGAACATTGACTGTATTTGGTATACTGTCTAAAAAAGAACACCACAAATTCTTATGTGAACTACAATGAAAATACTAATAGCACTTTACATTAAAAATTATTTACTTCAACTGTCTCACCTAAGGCAGTCTGCACACATGACAAGCATGTGTCATACACTGTGACAGCACATGTGTTTTGCTTTCTTGGCCTTTTTGTAGAACATAGTTGACATCTCAGTGGTCTTGCTATTTTGTCAGGGATTTTTATTCTATTATATAGTGTGTGATTAACAGGAACATAAAATATTAATAAAGTAATAAACTCTTAATATGTATCGTGTATTTAGAATAAGCATCAACGTTTTCAACTGGCTGTGTACTTGCTTACAAAAATTAAAGGATGACATCAGAAATAAATTCCTGTATGAGTTACAATGAAAATACCAATAGAACTCTGCCACTAAAATAAACTGCTTCAATTGTGACACCCAGTGCAGTCTTCACACATGACAGCCCCACGTTCCATACATACCCCTCACAGTGACAGCACATGTGCTTAGCTTTTCTTTCCTATGTGGTGCTCTTCTTACCTCTCTTTTCCTGTTTTGTCAAAAATTGCCTACTATATTGTAAAACATGCACTTAGCAGGGAAATAAGATATCAATAAAATAAAATAACAAATAGGTAATGAGTGCTTAGACTAGACGTTGACATTTTCATATCAGCTGTTTACTTACAAAACCTGAAACATAGCATCACATATAAAAACGTATGTAAACTACAATGTAAACACAAACAAAAGTCTACCCCAGACATAAGCTTTGCTACAACTGTTGCACCCAAAGCAGTTTTCATACATAAAGACTGCATGATCTATGCACAAGTATCATTTACACTGATGGCATATAAGTTTTATTTTCCTGCAGTTTCTTATAGCGCACAGTTGACATCTTTTTTGTTTTCATGTTCTTGCAGTAGATTTTATGAAGCTGCATCTGCCCATTCACCTGTCAGCTCACTAATGTGCTCCACAATTTTTTATGTAGTTCCCTGGGTGGTAACATTTTGTTTTTCCTCTGTTATAAATGGTCTCTTTTGAGCTCCAGTCCCAATCCTCTAGGAGAATTTCTCTGTGATATTTTGCACTTGTTATTTTCTTTGTAAACTATCAAACTATTTACGCCTCACATATGCTCTATATGTTTAGACCTTGTGTTAACATTGGATAGTTCCATTTGGTTGCATGGCCACTTTGTAGTATTTCAACTTGTCAAATATGTACTTACATTGGCGTTTTCTTCCTCAACTGAATCAAGGAGGTCTCTATTTGCTGTATGAGTCTGTATCAGTCAATTCTTATTCCATTTGACTTTCACAGGAACTTTGGCTCACATAGCCAGAGTGAGTGTCATCATCATGATCAATCATCACCATCATTGTCATCCACTCACTCCACTCTTCTGTTATGAAAGCATGTAATTTACCATAATGTATCATCTTCATTCATGCACAATCTGACAATTCACTTATGACCTCCTTCAAAACTTGAAAATCTGGCTTTTCATATATTTTTCATAGTACTGACTAGGGATACTTCTACCAGAAAAATCAAAAGAAGACTTTTTTTTAACAAATTCTGGAATGCTGTGGATCTATTTGGCCTTCTATGATGGTTGGATAACCATACCCATTAGACAGAGCATAAGGTCAGTAAAAGTCCTGTTTTGCTACTTTTGTACACATGCACCAACTTTGTCATTTGTCACACTTAGTGGGTAAACCAGTAGTTTGCTTCCTGTGTCCCTCAAGGAAACATACTGTGATGTACATCCTTCTACTATTACGCTGAAGTACAAATTTATATTGGAAAAGTAAGGAATGGGCCTGCTGGCTCCAATGTCAAATATCTGGGCTTATAATAGTGAATTAGACTGATTGGGTCTCAGATGCTGAAACAAAGGGGTAAGGATATAGCTCAGCAGGCACAATGCCTGCCTGGCAAGTGTGAGGTCATGAGTTCCATTCCTGGTACCAAAAAAAAATGCTGAAATTTTGCAACAACAAAATTTTGCAGTAACAAGTATTGCAACTTGTTACTGGTATATAACTGTTTGCATACCAATTATTTTTGTCATTGTGCACAAATGATAATAGTAATTTTGGTCATTCTTTTCTTAACAGCTTTGTCAGTTTGTCACAGTACCTTTCCTTGTTAGAGTGATACTCGAGTCATAAATCATATTGATTGCAATACTTCCCCCTTTATTTTTGGGCAATGTAGGATAACATAAATATTAATGTATTTGATAAAGTTTTTTATGAAGTCTTTTGAACCTGTTAATATTTTGTTTGTGGGAACCATAAAATTACTGATTCAATTTATTTAATGATTATAGGAATGTGAAGTTTATTAGTTTTGTCACCAGGAAACTGGGTCCTAATACAGCAAGAAACCAGCCCTTCACTTCTTTGGTCCTCAGTTCTTTGTGCCTTTGATGAAAAAGTCCATTCAAGACACATACCTATACTTGTAGAAGTATTGGTTGAATTTATTTTAAAGAAGAGAGAGTTACTTCTTCAAACAAGAAGTCAGGCAGTGTCACAAAGTCATCTGCAGTGAATGCAAGTTTGGATACCTTTTCATGTACACAAAAATTACTCCTGGTGTGTAGGGAACTAGGATAATTATAAAGCTTTTCAACATTTTATTTAGATGTTACTTTGGAATTGCAAAATTTTTTTCTGAATTTTTTAGATGGTCACTGTTTCCACAAGGGATTTAATCATTTAAGACATTTACAAAGGATGTTAATTTAAACCAAGTCCTAGCCCAAAGCAGCAGGGTGGGAGTGGGGTGTCTTTGAAGCACCTTTACTTTCCTGATGCCATTGGGCCGTAAACTGTGGAAGTTGGGAATGCTTTATGCCTTATTCTAGTGTTAGCCATCCAGGTCAACAGGTGTAAACGTGCACGATGTAACCTCACTGTGGTCTGTAGATCACTTTGGGTGTACCTACCATTATGCTATTATACACTGTGAATGTAAATACATGGATACCTCATAAATGATTTCTATTTTACCTTTATTTAAATACTTTGAATCAGAATAATGTCCTAAATGTCCATCCATGTTTTCACATATTGCATAATTTTCTTATTTTTCTAAGGCAAAGGGCTTTAAATTACTTAAGTGTACTGCATTTTCTGTGTCCATTTTTTGTCAACAAATCTTTAGTTTGTTTCCATATCTTACCTGCTCTGGAAATCATATGGTTTGAGTGTGCACACAAAAGTTAAATACGCTGTTAAAGTTTGTGTTCGGCTCAAGATGCCCATTTTTGGATTGGGTCTTTGAATTGGGGGGGGGCTGATGTTTTTCAATTCTTTATATGTTCTATATATAAGTCCTTCATCTGAGGGACAGTTGGCTAAAATTTTTTTCCCATTCTGTGGATCTTCTTTAAATTACTGAAGTGTTTAAGTTATTTTGGCTCATAGTTTATAGAGGTTTCAGCCCATAGTCCACTGCCTTCAAAATCAGGGGGTCATGGCAGAGGGTTCTGGTAGAAGAGAATCAACTCATGACATGTCAGGCTATAGGCAGAGACACAGATCTAGGGAAGAGAGAGGGAGATAGACCCTTCCAGGCTGTGTCCCCAGTGATCCAGACTTTACCTCCCAAATCACATTTAGGTGTAAATATGTCATCTGTAGACTAAACTACTGATAAATATCACACCCCCATGATCCAGTTACCTCCCAAAAGTTCCACCTGTGAGCATAGGAGGTTTTGGGGAAACATCTACATATAAACCATAATAACTAGTATAGTAACAATATCTTTTTGAACTTCCAGTTTCATTTTTTTGAAAGACACTGAAGTGTAATAGCTCAAAAGTCTCAGGTTTACAGGTGGAGGCTAAAAAGGAGCTCCATACTGGAGTATGATTTGAAAAATTGTCTATTCTCTGATTCCTCCCTTCTCTGTCTGCTTCTTGACCACTATGCAGTAAACAACATTCCTCCATCATGCCATTTCATCATGCTGTTTTTGACTTACAATCGTGGGCTGTTCTCTAGCCTAGCTTTCCAAACTCCTCCTGTAAACCACTTACAAGGCTTCTAAACCACATGATCAGTACAGTCACAACAACCCCACTCCAGGTACCAATTTCCTGTATTAGTTACTTTCCTATTACTATAACAAGGTACTCTTCACCTACAACTTAAAGGATTCAGTCCATGGTTGGTTGTTTCCAAAGCAGATATTCGTGGCCAATGGGTGTGGCTCATTTGGTGTATGGAATTATTGAAGTAATCTATTTCCTTGTTAATCTTCTGGCAGAATGTCTTGTCCTTTACTGAAAGTGAGTAATTTAAGTGATCTATGATGACTTTATTGCTATTTCTCTGGGTTTTTTTGTAGTGTGTGTGTGTGTGTGTGTGTGTGTGTGTGTATGTTTGTGCATGCTTTTATATTAAACACATAAATATTTACAGGTCATATCTTCTCACTTGATTCTTTTATAATTACAAAATCTTTTATCTCTAGCATGAGAGCTTCTGACAGAGTCCACTGTGTCTTTTAAAAGTATACTAATATTAATAAAGTTAATATTTATACACATCACTTTTCTTTATTCATTAACTTTAAATCTATATTTGCCCTTAAATTTATAGTCATTTTCTTGTATAAAGTTGTCCTTTTTAAAAAATACCTGTTCATCTCTCCATACATATTTTTTCTTTCTTTGGCTCTTGGTGTTGTTGTTGTTGTGTTGTTGCTAGTGCTACTGGGGATTGATCAAGTTCTAGGCATGTGATGTGTTATTGGTCTATATCTCTAAGCTGTACAATCCATTGGTTTCAGTTCAGGATTTTATTTATATTTTAAGCACTTATTCATAGGAAAGAATTTGTTATAGACATTTTGAATTTTTAAAATTAGTATTGTAATTCTCTTTTGATTTTTGTGTACTGGGGATTGAACCAAGGGTTTTGCCCCTGCTAAACAAGTGCCCTACCAAGGAGCTAAGTCCCCAGTCCCCATTCTTGTAATTCTGCTGTCTTAATTACTTTTCCTTGCTGGGTCAAAATATCCAATACCTACAATTTAAAGGAGAATAAATTTATTTTATCTTATAATTTGTAAAAGTTTCAGTCTGTAGCAAACTGGCTCCAAGACAGGGCAGCATGGAAGATGGGAATGACAGAGAAGAAACAGTTTATAGCATGATAGACAGAAAGAAGAACAAAGCTCAAGGAAATAGAAGGGATATATAACCCTTCCAAGCCATGCCCATCATGACCTACTTCTTCCCAGCAGGCTCCCCAACATCATACCCATCTATAAACCCCTCAGAGAACTCATCCAGTATCATGCACACATGATCCAGTCACTGCCCAGAAGCTCCACCTATGAGCTCATGAGTCTTGGGGGATGTCTAGATATTGACCATAGCATCTGCTATTTAATATTGCTCCTTTGATTTCTTTCCTTTTTATTTTTTATTTTTGTGTTCTTGCATTGCTATGCTTTGAGTTCTTTTTTTCTTTTTTTATCATATACATTTATAAGTACATATCTGTCTATTTAACTACCTATTGATCTATCTTTGGATTATATTGTCATCAGAAGGTGGTAACAATATATGTTAAGCTTGAAAACTAACTTGTAGTTTACAACTAAGTTGTAAATGGATATTCTCCATATTAACTTTTCCTTTCTCCTGAAGTTTACCTTAAAATTTTCATGATTGGTATCTTTTTATGTTTTGGTTATACTTAGTTTACCACTTTTGTATTTTTAAATTTTCTATTAGAATTAAAAGTGATCTAACCACTACTATTATAGTAATATAATACTTCGTGTTTATCTATGTGTTTACCTTTACTAATGAGTTTCATATTTTTATGTAATTGTATTCCTGCTAATGTCTTTTCATTTCATCCTTAAGTATGCCGTTTCATATTACTTTAATGTTAAATGTATTAGCTATTTGTCTTACTTTTCTTGTTGCTGAGACAAAATACCTGGCACCCAAAGTTAGAGGCGAGAAACTCTATTTAGCTCACAGTTTATAGAGGTTTCCATCCATAATTGGCTGGCTCCAAGGCAGAGTGGCACGTGGCAGAGGCATAACAGCTCATGTCAGTGGCAAACAACAAAAGCAACAAGAGAAAAGCATTTCTTTCCCTTATGTTGTATTCAGTCTACCAGCATTTCAGTGGTGCCAGTCCAGTCAGTGGGCTGATCCATCAATCACCCACCCTTAATCCCATCATCACACTACAACTCAATCACATCCTCTAGATTCAGCCACCTCCAGAAAAACTCCAAATGCATGAGGCTTTGGGGAGACATCTAAACACAAACCATGACACTATTGACAGTGTCGCTATTTGTCTGGGAAAATCTCTATCTCTACTTTGTTTCTTATAGCAGCCTTGGTTGGTAAATTTTTCTTCTTTCAGCAATTTGGACAGACCAACCTATTCCCTTCAGGCTTGTCTGGTTTCTGCTGAAAATTCCCCACTAGCCGTCCTATGATTATTTGCTGTACATGTTGAGTTGTTTCTCTTTTGCTGTTCTCAAAACTCTGCCTTGCTTTTAATTCTTTATGATTTATCTATAGTGAATATGGATGTGGGTTTCTTTACTTTTATGTAGTATTCTGTGGGTTTGTTTCTTCATCCATTGTATCTTTGAATAATCTTTCCATTATTTAAATTCTTCTCATTCTGTGTATATTGGTCTATTAACAGTGTTTCATAAGTCCTGAACAACATCTTCATTTTTTTTTGGACCTCTAACTAAATTATTTCTAAAGACCTTTCTTCAAATTCACTGACCCTTACTCTGTCTGATTGAATCTGCTTATGAAGCCTTCTTGAGAATTTTCTCCTTTATTATATTTAGCTCCATGTCTTCTATCTCATAGTATTTTTGTCTTCTGAGTTTATAGCCTTTTTTCAGTAGCTGCTTTTCCTTTATTCCCCAACTCTGCTTGCCAAGGGTAACGACATACAACCCCTTCCACTCCTCCTGCTTCCTGCATTGTTCCCCAGTGCCTGGAAAGCAAAGGTTATCGGACAGCTCCCTCAAGGAAATTTGTGCCTGGGGTACAGACAAACCCTCCTTTCCTTGGAAGAAGCATGGGGCTATAGAATTCTTCCTGTTGTGGCTTTGATGCACCATCTCCAGTAACTAAAGTTCCTGAAACAAGGCACTGTTTGTATCAGTGAATCTGGTTTTCATTCTCCAGGGAAGAAAAAATAATCTCTTCTTTCTTACCACAATCTTGGTCATTTCTTTGAATGCTTTTTCAATGTCACTATTTTCTCTTCTCTTTTTAGCATTTTTAAATACATTTTGGATGTTTAGTTGTTCCACAGGTCCTTGAGGCTCTATGGATTTTACCTAGCTCATTTGCTCTATTTTTCAGACTAAATAAGTTTAAATGCTATTTAATCTATTTGATCTGTTCATTGATTTCTATCTTCAGTCATCTCCACTGTACTATTTAGTGTAGCTAGTATATAATTGTGCTGTTTATTATGTTTTTAAGTTTTCATATTTTCATATGTTTTGTGGCTTGTTTCTTTGCTCAGATTGTTGTTAATTTATTTTCTTTAGGAGATGTGTAATTGTTCATTGATTCAATTTTTTGTGGGTGCCCTAAAACGTTTTCCTCATAAATTTGAAGTACAATTTATCTCAATATAGGCATTGATTACTTATGATTTTTATTCTTACTGTGATATGCATAACTTAAGAGATATGAAACATTTTCTGTTTAACAACTGGATAAGGAGATACTTGATCCTGTTGAAATGTTCTATGTTAGAAAGAAGTATTCCAGTTTAGATTTAGATTAATATGGTCTGCTCTTTGACAAGTTTTCTTCTCAGGATTAGCAATATTTGAGCGTCTTTTTTCCGGCTCTGCAGTAATTCCATCTTCCTTGCTATTGTGTTCCACCTGTTAGGCTACAAAGTTCTTCTGGTATTGTTTGGTACAGGTAGGTACTAAAAGAATCATGGGATGGAGACCAGTGTCCCTGGCTACTTTTTAGCTGCTATGTGCATGTGTTTTATTTGTGCCTCTGTATCAGGAAAACTACTGTAAGAATTGTGGGGACTATCTTGGCTTCTTGGCTTGGAGAATATCTCCAAGCCAAGGATATCTTGGAGGATAATGATCTGCCAGCAAAGTCAAGAAAAAAGGCTTTCCATTCTAGAATGCAGTCTCATCTGGGCTGAGGTTTGGGGTCTTATTTTCTTTCTACCACTCTATGAAAGGTTTCTAGCTGCAGGTGCTGTTAACAACAATGAGTTGGTGGTGATTGCTGTTCTTGCTTAGAAAGGAGCAGGGGTGTATCTCCCCTGTGCACTGAAAGATGGCTTTGATGGTGATTTTATATTAAATACACTACTGTCAGTGTGTGTTGGTCATAAGACAGGCTGGCCTACGTAGGCTGTGCTCCCTGCCACGGAAGGTAAATGTGGACCTCTTCATACGGGGTGGGGGGAGGGTGTCGCTAGCTCTCTTGAGGTGAAGTGAATAGTTAGTGATGGAGATGTTTACAGACCAACTCAAAAGAAAATGCCCTCAGTCTGAAATTTTCAAAGTTTCCATTGAACAAAGGAATATAATTTATTTTAGATGTCACTAGATTTAAAGGAAAAGCCAGGAAAGCTGGAAGAGATTAGTAGGAAAGTGAAATCGTGTGAAGCCCTTGAGGAAGAAATATAAACTGCAAATAATCAACTATCTCTAGAAAGAGATGTTAAAGAGAAGTCAAGGAGAGGAAATAGCAAGTAAGATTCTTTGGGTAACTCAGAAACAATGAAAAATTTCATGGTTACAGTCAAAATAATGCAGTAAATTGTACAGTGATTGCAGTTCAACACAATGTTGAAGCTCTCTGACTGCCAAAGAAAAGATGTAGTTAATAGAGATGCTTTTCAGAATTAGACTTACATTGAGGATGACTTGAGAGAATGTAGGAATCATGATTATTGATAGACATAAGAAGGTGAAAAGGTAAGCATTGCAGCAGAGGAAACGAAATGGGATATCTCAATGGATCACATTTAAGGATCGTGGTGAAATCAAGGACTTAATTTGTAAAACACTCATGAGTATATCTTCCTATACTTCTTTTTAGGATCATTGTTTTTATGAAGGATATGCAGCAGAAATGCCAGAATCAGTTGTGGTACTAAATGCCTGTGCTGGACTCAGGTAATGGCATGTTCCAGAGCCCCCACATTAAAGATCTTGAATGACACCTTAGTTTTCAGAAAATTTTCCAAAGTAGCATGAAAACCACAAAATATGGACTTCAGATGTATTTCCTATACATTTTCTTCATATCTTCCTCTTAATTATACCACTTCCCCTATTCTTCTCACTATGCTGGGCTTGCAATTATAAAATTCATGCAGTAAAACCTCTTGCTGGCATGAAGGGAACCAGAGTAGGCGACCCATCTACTGCTAAATGGTCTAATAGAAAGAAAAAGGTAAGGAATGTGTGTATTTCCATTTTTGACAAGATTATCCTTGCCCTGATGCCAACCCTAGTAAAGGACCCTGTAAGAAAAGAAAATAGTCGGCTAATATCCTCAACGAACATATATGCAAAAATCCTGAACAATGTCTTAATAAATGTAATCTACAAATACATCAAAAATATCATTCATTGGGTCAGAGTGTGATTTATCTCTTAGAAGCAAAGATGTCTCAACATAAGCAAAGCAGTAAGTACAATGCATAACATGATCAGCAGGAAGGGGGAAAACCTTAGGCTCATTCTAAGCAGAAGTGCATCTGCCAAAATTCAGTATCTTTTTGTGACAAAAATTAGAAGTATATGTCTCAACAATTAAGGGCCATATATGACAATTATATAGCTCATATCATTCTAAACATGAAAAATAGAAATCCTTTCCTCTAATATTAGGAATAAGACAGGATGCCTACCATCACCACTTCTATTCAGCATAGTAATAGGAGTCCTAGAGGTAGCTTGTAAGCAAGAGAAAGGAAGAAACATCTAAATTGGAAAATAAACTCTATTATTCACAGATGACTTTCTCTTTTCCTGTCTCCCTGTCTCTGTCTCTCTCACATACAGATAGCTAGATAGCTAGATAGCTAGCTAGCTAGCTAGCTAGATAGCTAGCTAGCTAGCTAGATAGCTAGATAGATAGATAGATAGATAGATAGATAGATAGATAGATAGATATGTGTATAAGAGATTCTATCAAAAATTTTAGAACTAAGTAAATGAATTTGGTTGGGTTACACAATAAAATTCAACATATATTTTATATCTTTACAAAAATTATCTTAAAAGGAGATAAAGCAAGCAATTTGATTTGCCTTAGCTACTACAAACAAATTTTTAAGGAATAAATTTAACCAGGAAAGTGAAAGACCTGCACCCTGAAAAGTAAAAAATGTTGAAGAAAACTTTGAAAAAGATGCTATTACCAGAAAGATTCTCTGTGTTTATGAATTAGAAGAATTAGTGTTAAAAATTTCACATTACTCAGAGCAGTCTACAGATTCAGTGCAACTTCCATCAAAATCTCACTATCTTTATCCATAGAAATAAAAAAGAAAAACTCCTAAAATTGATATGAAATAGTGTGGAGAACAAAAGCTGAAGTTATCACATTACCTGACTGTAAATATGTTACCAAGCTCTAGGTATCACAACAGCATGACACTGGCAACAAAACTAACTTGCAGACTAATGGAACAGAGTAAAGACCCTAGTAATTAAATGTATACCTGTGAAGTCCATTAATTTTTGACAGAGGTGCCAAGAGCGCAGAATATGAAAGGACATACATTCCATATGTAGTGTTGGGAACAAAGACCTCTAGCTTGGGCAGAACCAGGACTTTATTAATTCCTGAAGAGGGGAGTGGCTTGGGATGAGTGACTGTGAGAATGGTGGGAGACAAGTGAGTACAGTGAGCTGGGCTGGGTAGGAGGCCTGACAGCACCTCTGCAATGTGCAGAGAGAGAGATGCAGAAAGAGTAACTGCAAAACAGTTTGAGGATCTTGTGTTTTGGGGTCCATGCTTCAGCTTTGATGTCCAGCTTCGCGCCCTGAGACAGCATAGGGTCTTTCTCAAATCTGTCTCAGCTGAAAGGATGCCTCACTTGGTCTAGCTCATGCATACTAGTTGGGAGCCACAGAAGGGGCATCACTGACTTGCTTTAAATGTCTCGCATCAGCACCTCAGCTAGATCCGTTTGCGTTGCCTAAAGCCAGTTGAGGGGGCAAGAAAGATCCTAGCCAGCTCTGTACACACCAGTACGCAGAATTAGGGCTAGGTTTAGCCAAAGTGGAGGCACAGGCAAGGAGAGCCGTCGCGGGAGTCCTCCACATAGAACCATAGCTTTTGGCAGTAAATTGCCTGTATAAAACTTTTTACATATTCTTTAGAAATGTATATATAATCTTCATTTGCATATTTTTGTTTCAATCAGAATATTATAACTACATTTTTGATCATTAAAAATTAAAGTATGACAGGGTGTGTGTAGATAACAGACTGCAAAGATCATCATCAAACAGATGTAACATATTTAACACCAATTTATAGTTTTCATTGGAAAATATATACTCATTGTCTTTTTATTTCTCTTTTTGTGTTTGAACATCTAGAGGATTGATACAGTTTGAGAATGTCAGTTATGTGATCGAGTCATTGGAATACATCCCTACCTATGTGCACGTACTTTATCAGATTAAAAATAACAAAGCTCACTCCTCCTTACCAGAAAGTTACATTATGAATCCAGCTAATCGTGAGTCCTACAGAATTCGTGTGAAGCAGGAAGTAAGTAACCCTCTCTGTGAGATCCTCATTTGTGTTCCTTTTGAGAAACTTACTCACTTTCAAATTTGAGATATGTCTCATTGTGGAAACAAACTTTGAACACATATTGATTGTCAAAAAAGCCTACATGACAGAGTAAAGGATCTTTAAAAATATTCTTACTTATATAATATTTAGAACATGCACTATATAAACATATAAGCTACCTCATTTTTGTTGTTGTTGTTGTTGTTGTTGTTGTTTTTGTTTTTGGACCAGGAATTGAACTCATGACCTCATGCTTGCCAGACAAGCACTGTCCCGCTGAGCTATATCTTTGGCTAAACATATGAATTAAAAATTATTCTGACCATAAAATTATTTTCCTAATTGTAAGATTTTTTATGCACTTAAACGTTATGGCAGTTTTCCTGAATAGACATACTAATACTACAAAAGTTTTCACGTTTGACAATTATTACTTGACAAGCACTTCCTTTTGTAAAGCATATTCTTTGTGAAAAATTATTATTTTGGTAGCAAATTTACAGATAGAAAAAATAAAGGAAAATCCACTAGAAATTTGTCTATATATTATTATATAGAGAAAGTACTATTTTGGAGTATTTGTTCTAATTATTATTTTTTATTTATCAGTACATGTTTGCAATACATGACTCATTTCACAGTTGGTATTTGATGCACTTCATGATACATTTAAAATTGTATGTTCCTTTCTCTTCTTCCTCTTTCTCCTTTCTACATCTCTTTCTCCCCTTCCCATTTTCAGATCTATATTTGTTTCCTTTCATTTATCTTTCATTTTGCTCTTATTTATACTTTTGATTTTTCATCTTAGCAAAACTGTGAGGTGAGCTCTGTGTCTGCTTTATTTCACTTAACATTGGAATCTAAAACTGCATCCATTTTCCTATAAATGACTCAAATTTATCCTTCTTCATGGCAGAGTAGTACTTTATTGTGTGTAAATATCATATTTTCTTTATCCATTCCTCTACTGATGGACATATAGACTGTTTCCAAGATTTGACTATCATGAATTGTGGTGCTATAAACATGAGTATGCATATACCACTGTAAGACAACATCTGTAACACTTTGAGGAAGATACCTAGTAAAGGAATAGCTGGGTTGAATGAAAGCTTTAGTTTTGGTTTTTTAGGAATCTCTATACAGATTTCCATAGTGGCTATACTGGTTTACATTACTAGGAATAATATAGGAGGATTTCTTTTTCAAATGCCTCATCAGCATTTGTTATCATTTGATTTCTTGATGATTACCTTTCATTCTGGAGTAATATGAAATCTCAGGTTTTTTTAAATCTGCATTTCTCTAAGAACCCATGATGCTGAATATTTTTGCAGGTATTTATGGGCCATTTTTACTTTTTCTGAGAAATGTCTATTCATTTTAGTTGTTCATTTATTTTACTGAGTCTTTTATCTTGAGGGGTATATAATATTTTGTAAGTTCTTTGTATATTCTACATGTTAATCCTGTATTTGAGGTATACATGGCAAAATTTTTTCTCATTCTTTAGATTGTCTCTTCACTTTGTTTGTTGTTTCATTTGCTGGGCAGATTTTTTTTTAATTTGATATTATTTCATTTTTTGATTCTTGATGTTATTTTATATGCAATTTGGGTTCTGTTCAAAAAGTCCCTGCCTAAACCCAGGACTTCAAGAATTTTACCTATTTTATCTTCTAGCAGATTGCTTCTGTCTTAACATTTAGATCTTTATTCATTTTAATTTTTTTAGTATATGATGGAATATATGGCATCTACATTTAATCTTCTGCATGTATATGGCCAGTTTTCCAAGCACCGTTTATTAAAGAAAATCATTCCTCCAGCATGTATCTTTGACCTCTTTGTCAAAGATTAGGTGACTGAATATGAATAGGGTTGGCTCTGAATTCCTTATTTAATTTCACTGATACATATGTCTGTCTTTGTGCCAATATCATGCTGTTTTATCACTATAGCTTTGTAGTATAACTTGAAATCCGAGGTTGTGATGACTCCTGCTTTGCTCTTGTTCCGCAAGATTGCTTTTGCTAGTCTACATCTCTTCCAGTTCTATACAAATTTTAGTATTTTTTTAGTTCTGTGAAGAATGTTATTTGTATTTTGATTGGAATTGCATTAAATCTGTTTATGAGTTTTTGTAGTATGGCCATTTTAAGACTATTGTTTCTACATCTCCAAGAACAGGAGTTATTGTTCCACTTTCACATGTACTAATTGATCTCCTGTTTCAGAGTACTGTAGTTTCCATTGCAAACATCTTTTACTTCTCTGATTAAGATAATTCTTAAGTATATGGTTTTTTCTTAATGCTCCTATGAGTGCTATTTTTTTCCTAATTTCTTTCTCAGTGAATTCATTATAGGTGTATGGGAATGCTGTTGATTTTTCCATTTGCTTACGTTGCCAACTTGGTTGTTAATTCTAGGGGTCTTTTGGTGGAATTTTTTGTTTTCTATGTACAGGCTCCTGTCATCTGCAAATAATGGTAACTTGACTTCTTCCTTTCTAATGTACATTCCTTTTATTTCTTTCTCATTCCTGACCAATCTGGCTGAAGTTTTGAGCACTATACTGAACAGAAGTGGTGATAGTGGACATCTTTGTCTCGTTACTGACTTTAGAGAGAAAGCTTTCAGCTTCTCCCCATTTAATATGAGGTTGGCCATTAGATTGTCATAAAAGGCTTGTACTACATTAAGGAAAGGTCCCCCTTTCCCTTTTTTCTGCAGTGTTTTTTTAATCAAGAAAGGATGTTGAATTTCATTAAAGAATTTTTCTGCATCTATTGAGATGACCATATGATTTTTGTTATGGCTTTTGTTTATGTAATTGATTGCATTTGTTGATTTGCACATATTGAATCATTCTTGCATCCTTGGGATGAAATCTTTTTGATCATAACATATGATCCCTTTGAAGATTTGTTGCATTCTATTTTCAAATATCTTGTTAATAGGTTTTGTACCTATTTGCTTAGAAGATTTGCCTGTTGTTTTCTTTTTTAGATAGGATCTTTTCTGGTTTTAAGAATGAGAGTGATGCTGGCTTCTAGAAATGAGATTGGAAGCACTTCTTACCTTTCAATTTCATTGAATTATTTGAGAATTTGTGTTATAACTTTCTTCAAGGTTTTATAGAATTCAGTGGTAAATGCATTATGTTTTGGGCTTTTCTTAGTTGGTAGGCTTTTTATTACTGCCTCAATTTCATTGCCTGTTACTGGATTGTTCAAATTGTTCATGTTGTCAGGGATCAGTCTTAGAAATTCCTATGTGTCTAGGAATCTGTCTATTTCTTCAAGATCCTCTAATTTGTAGAGTACAATTTTTCATAGTAGTTACCAATGCTTTTCTGGATTGTGGCAGTGTCTGCTGTAATTTTATCTTTTTCAGTACTAATTGTATTGATGTCAGTTTTTTCCCTCCTTTTTGCTAAGTTTGCCCAAGTTTTTGTCTATTTTGTTGATATTTCAAAGAACCAGCCCTTTGATTCATTGATTATTTGTATTTTTTACTGTAAATTTCATTAGTTGCCACTCTGAGCTTTATTATTTTCCTCCTTAAACTAGATTTGAGTCTGGACGGTTCTTGTTTTGGAGTATCTAGAGATGCATACCTGGGGTGTTCATTGGAGCTCACTGCCCTTTGCTAATGTACACATTGATGACAACAAACTTTCTCCTAGTGCTGCTTCATTGTGTCCCATAGGTTCTAATTACTATCATATGCCTAATTGTAAATCTAGCATTATAAATGTGCGGGTTTTTTTTTACAAAAAGTACTTAACCATTATGTTTCTTAAAGTTTTTTCTGCTATTAAGAGAATAATGCATATTTTGTTTATTATTAAGCTGTTACATTTATTATTTTAATAAAATACTATTGGTAAGCATATCTATTAAAAGGTGACATATTTGAAAACTGAAAAAGAACACAAGGCCAAAATTATTGCCAAATATTGGTGTGAAAGCCACCGCTAACTAATCATTAAAAGGCAGCAGATATTACTGCAGAATGGAGGAGCTTGGGTATAGGTTTGTTATGCCTCTTCTTTCCTTCACAGGAAAACTCAGTAATTATTTTTCAGCATATTTGATATATTTTATGTTGACACTTCAAGTAGAAATACATTGATTGGCACATACTTTTACAAGTATATACACCTCAATTCAATATCTTCAATACACTATAACATTTTTAGAAAATAGGAACAGAAAATATAAATAAATTATTTAGGAACAGAAAATATAAATAAATTACATAAAAACTCATGTTTTTACAGTAATGAAAGTACAGAAAATATGTAGGTACACAATAAACATCTTAATTAGAACCATAATTGAAACATAGACCCCAAAACTGAAAACAGTATACAATAAAAAATGTATGTATTAAGAACACAGTGGGCACATCCATCTACTCCTACTCCTTAACTCATCCACAAACAAATACATGAAAATAATAAATTTTTAAATGACATAAGCATACAAGAAACAAAACATAAGAGGATTAATGGCAGTGGAATCTGAAGAATACGTAGCTGACTTCCCTTTTGAAAAGCCCAAGCCTTGGCTGACACATAGGCAGAGCGATAGGAAAAAGTTTCTACACTGAAGTGTTACTGAACCCAAATATGCTAGGTGTACCAAGGAAGAAATTTGGTGAAAAGTGTACCAATATTTGTAAAATTAAATATCCTTGGTTAATAGATATTTTCTGTCTTAGATAGCAAATAATAATTTTTTTTTCTTTTGGAAAGTCTGAAATGGAGGTGCCAATCACAGATATTCTGCACAGTGAGCCTCACTTATCAGAATTCTTGGAACCAAAAATGCTTCAGAGGCTATGTGTTTTTGAATTTTGAATATGTATATTTGCATAATGAAATATCTTGGGAATGGAACACAAGTATAAGCGTAAAAGGCATTTCTGTTTACATATCTGTATACATTACATTTCAAGTGCACTTTGACTGTGACTCCACTGCAGGAAGTTGAGTGTGGGATTTTCCACTCACATTTCATGTCAGTGTCTCAGAACTTTCACATGTGAGACTCCCAATTTCCTGTCTTCAGATTAGGTGTACTCAGCTTTTCACAACAGAATGAGCATAGTCCACTGAAACTAGTGTCACTAAGTTAAATGGATCACACTAGGTACTGGGAACCAGGTTGTTTCCTCGAGAATTTGGATCAGAAAGCTTGTTTAAAGGAAGAAATAGAATCAGTGACCTAGAAAAACACCTAATTACATTGGTAGCAGAATTTTCCCAAAAATCAATTCTGGAATTGACTATGGAAACCACATTTTATAAGCCCCAGATGTAGCCACAGATGTTGAAATGACTTATTTACTTCATAAGTAATCATTTGAAGACGTACTAAAATATGTTGAATCCATTTAATATGGAAGACCGAGATATGACAAAATGAGTTAAATTTTGAGGTTACCCAAGTAAGGTGAAGAAAACCAAATGACTACTGATATCATTTTAGACCTATGAAAAAATATTTTAAATATTACAAAAAATAAAGAACAGAAAAGTAACAGTTCTTTTTTATTTTCATTTTGTTTTATCTAATACAGGTTCTTACTCTATAGTTCAGACTGGCCTGAAACTCGGCATGAAGCCCAAGCTGGGCTGGATCTCAGGGCAACTCTCCTGCTCAGCTTCCTGAGTGTTAGGATTACAGGTGTTTGCCACCACTCCCAGTTAGAATTCTTGATGTTAATATATATGATAATCAAAATTTTGCAACTGGATAGAAGTGTATTTTCTTGAGACAGGATCTTCCTATGTAGTTGAGGCTGACTTTGAACCCAGTATGTAGCCCAAACTGGCCTCAAACTCAACAGCAATACTCCTTCCTCAGCCTCATAAGTGCTGGGATTACAGGTGTGTGCTGCCATGCCCAAATGGATAAAAATTTATAAGATAAAATCCTGGAAATCATACCAAAAAGTGAAGAGCAATTACAAGTTGACAAGAGAGATAATAAAATCAAAGTTAAATGATAAAAATGACAGTAAGAATTTCATTAAGAACAGAGAGTAAACATGAGGTTAAATGCAAATTTGTAAGAATTATTTAATCTAAATTTTGAACTGTTACAAAATTTGTCCTTATAAAGCTGCAGAATAGAATAAATTGTTCAAAAGAAATACTCAAATTGAAAAATAATGCCACGATGTTTGAAAATAAGGCAAAGTTGTTTCTAGTCTATAACTCTGTGTCTACAGGATAAAATGATGAAAATATGTTAATAGAAGAATCTGCCAAAATAAGACAAATTAATCTGTATAACCAATATGCCCTAATAAAAATGATGTGGAAAAAACCAGTTCTGGTAGTGCATGCCTACAATCCCAGCGTTCTGGGAGGCTGAAGTAGAGAGCTGGTGTGTTCAAGCCCAACCTGGCAACTTGGTGATTTAGTAAGACTCTATCTCATAACAACAAAACATGGCTGTGCAGCTCACAGCTCAATGTGAAGACCCTGAGTTCAATCCCAGTGCCAAACCCTGGGTTCAACCCGCAGTACTATAAATACATACATATACGTATGTACGTACGTATATCTATATACACACATATATCCATAACTACCTCAGACAATGCACCTCTCAGTATGCTTTTTACTACGTTGTAATCTACAACTACATATTCTGTTGGAGAAATATTCAGGCATGCTCATGGAATAAATGTATCAGAAAATAAAACTTTTGTTAAAATGAAAAAAAAACTGAGTAACAATAGAGCTCTATTAAAATCTCAGAGTTGGAGATGATAGAAGTCGCTCAGATCATACCTCTTGGGTATGCCCCCAGCACCAAAAAACATTTTTCAGACATCCAGTGAGATGTCTGGGAGAGACTAGGCACTGGGATGTTAAGAATCACAGTGGAACAAGGACCTAGGAGGATCGTGTTGAGACAGCAGCCCTTCATTTGGGTGGTGGACTTGCCAACTGAAGTCACTATGCCCAGTGGACTCAGTTGCACCTATTTTGACTCAGCCCTGCTACCACCATGGTCTGCCGGAGGCTACGGCAGAAAATACAACTATGCTGTTGGCAGACAGACTTCATAGATGCCAATCCATCCTGACTGTGGACCTCAAAACTGTCATGCCATATAGCTATAGCTTCTGTCAGATTATTCCTGGCCGTGCAATTACCTGGAGGGAGATATACCTATGGGAACCACTTCCATCCCACAGAAACACTGCTTAGCTGTGGTCCAGCAGACCTTGCACAATACAGGAAAGTGCTGTGAAATACATCCATCAGTGCACCATGACAGGTTGACTAGCCTGCATGCTACAGCAGATCCTGAAGGGGTTCGGCCTCAGTACCAGCCATTTCTGCTGTGGCCTGAGGGACAATCCCACAGGCACAGAGAAATACAAGAAGACTAGCCCATCAGTGCACCTGGGGTGGGCCTGCCAACTTTGGTCATGTTGGAAGATCTGGAAATGGCCCTGAAGCTCAGAGCTAAGCCCTCAGAGCTGGGGTTTGGAGGTAGTTCTCAACCACTACTCCCCCACAGCAGATTCCCCCACCCCCACTGTCTCTAGAACTTTATCTCAAGAGACCACTAGACAGTGGACTGAGACCAATCCTGTCTGTCAGAAACAGAGAAGGAGGTGTGGCCAACACTGCCCTTCAGGCTGACTGGACCATCGTCTCATTTGGATCGTAAAATGGCCCCATTGATTGGCTCCAGCCTGCCTCAACTGTGGACAGAGGACAGGCTTGCACACAAAGGGATATGCTGAGGGAGGTGCCTGTGAACTCAGAGATTGATGTAAGAAACCCTAAAACAACCTTGAAACAACACTACACTATGGTCTCAGGCTCCCTCAGGCACAGATTATGGTATGAAAAATGAGAATCTTCTTTGACTTATGTCTTGTACTAAGAAACTACTTTGAAAGAATAATACAGTGTGGTAACTATTGTTATTCTCTGATTATGAAACTTTTTTAAATTTTTTTCATAAAATAAAAGTTTTTAAAATAATCATCTTAAAGCCAGTGAAGTGTGAGAAAATACAAATGAGCAAATGAAATTAGGCAAACAATGCATGAATAAACTAAGGAGTTTTATAAAGAAATTATAAGAATTATTAATCACTATCAAGTGAAATTTATCACTGGGATCCAAAGATGTTTCTGGACAGGCAAGTCAAAAAATGTGATGCATCATGTAAACAGAGTCAAGGGAAAAAAACCATGTAATCGTATCAGTGATTATTTAAAGAAAGCATTTGATTGATTTCTTCATCCTTCCATAAACATTCTAGCCAATTAGGTAGGGCACATTCCTCAACCCACTAAGGGCCAATATGGTAAACCCACCTGGCTAACACAATACTTGAGACAGACAAGTTGGAAGATTTCCCTCTGTGATCATGAGCAAAACAAGAATGCCCACTCTCTCCCTTTATCTTCAACATATTACTAGCAATATTAGCTACAGCAATTAGTAAAAAAAAAAAATAGACACCAACAGGAAAGGAAAAAAATGAATTAAATTGTGTGCTCAGGTTTAGACCACATCTGCTAGTTTTACTGTCTCCCAATGGTACCAACAATGGGGGGCAAAGCTTTCAACACTTGAGCTTTTAGAGTACATTTCAGATCCAAACTATGACACCAGAGACAATTGCTTGTAATAAATATTTTTCTGTTTATGTACACATCCTCTCAACTGTATTTCTCTAAGGAGCATTACTGCAGTAAAAGTAATTAGAGATAATGAAAATTCCCATCAAAATAAAATAGCCCTGAAAATATTCTAAGTTATTAAAGAATAAAACTTCAATAGAACAAAGATAATTTGAATTTTAAGAAGTCCTTGATCAAAACTGGCAGCAATAAGATATATTTAGATAATAGTTTTTATACTTAATGACTAAATAGTTTTTAAATAGTTTTTATAGTTTTAATAGTTTGTTTAATAGTTTTTTATAGTTTTAATAGTCTATTTAATAGTTTTAAATAGTTTTTAGACTTAATGAGTAATGCATGGACTTTATAAGTCATATGCATTTTGAACTCAATACCACTCAAAAAGAAGAATTCTGACTGATTTTTGTCCTTTGCAAAAGTGAAATTCTGCAGAATATGTCAAATTTCTGTGGACCTTCAGTTTGTAACATTATCAACAATCTTAACACCTTGAGGAAGCCATCATTGTATAAAATATTATTTTTTAAGAATTCTGAGACTGCAATATCTCTGAAAATTTGTGGCAAATTTGTTTAAATGAGGACACCCAAAGTTGAATTGAACTACATAATTTAACAGACAGGTGTAGAAAAAGCTATAGATCCTATCAGTATTCTAGAAGGATCATTTGGCAGAATTCCATACTCATCCATGTTAAAAAGCAGAAATAGAAAACTTCCTTGATCTAATTGAGGGGATTTGGGGAAATTTGCAGCTAACATAATGAATGTAAATAACAATGTTTTGCCTCTGCTATGCTACATGGGTACACACCACCTAAATTTATTATGAAGCTGTAACCCCAAATAGGATGTTATAGGAATATCTGGTTTTTGGAAGGTAATTAAATCAATTCATGTAGATTCTCTTATACTGGGATTAATGCCCTATTAAAAGAGTAGGGGAGACAGGATATCTTTTCTCCATCATATAAGGATTTAAGAAGATAGCCATTTGCAAGCCAGGAAGAATTTAGATTTACCAGGACTTTCATGGACCTTTGAGAAGGAAATGTTTGTTGTTTAAGCCATCAAACCCATGTATGTTTGTTAACAAGAGCCCCAACTGACTAAGAGAACCACTCAGAGTGGGAACCAGTCCTGCCATGGCAGCTTCCACTCAACACTGTGCTGGGGTTTTTCAGTACAATAGGAAAAAGAATAATAATGAAAGTCATACACTTTCAACATGAGCAACCCTCCATTTCAGATATTCAACATAATCATCAAAAAAGTACAAATAAAATTTCTTAATATAGACCAAGAATGAATAAGATGAAAAATGAAAATGTGGGACTGTGGGAGCTCATTAATCCTTGTTCATTATGCAGGTAATCAAATCACTTTGAATTATTCGTATATACTTATATATATGTTACATAACTATACCACTAATCTGTTAGTTCATCAAATTCCGTGTTTTCATTGCTCAATTGTTTGATCATTTATATTCATGCCTATTTCTTGTAATCTGAACAACTACTTTGAAGACAGCAATATGCAATATATTAACCAGTGTTAATCTCCTATTATTTTGTCTTGAAAATATGTATCATTGTTTTTATTCTTTATTAATAAATAAAAGAAAAAAAGTAAAGTGGTTTGGCCCTTTGTGTTCTTTTACACACCTTCAATTATCATATGATTCATGTATTCTAAGTATTTACCAAAACCATGTAATTGCATAAGTACCTGTACTTAGATAGTCAGAGCAACTTAGTTTATAAGCGTTAATGTGTAAAAGTCCAATTAATATCAATAGGTGAATGTAGAATAAGTTATAATAAAATAACACAATACTTAGCAATAAAAGAGAATGAGCTATGAATAATCCCAGTAATGTGAAAAATGCTGAGTGAAAGTAGCCAGATATAAAAGGATAAGTACCAATTAGCCTCATTTATATGAATTCTAGACTAGATTATTCTTACTGATCATGAGAGAAAGAAGATCACAGGTTGCTCAAACCATGTGAGCTATTGACATGGAACCATGCGGTGGGAACATTCTTCACCTCAATTATAGTAATGGTTGCACAAGTGTGTATATTTGTCACAAGTTATTAAACTGTATATTCAAAATGAAAGCATTGAACTGAATGTGGAACAAAATAAGTTAACATAAAGAAGTAAAGATACAAGTTAATGAGAAAATAAAGACCACATTTAGAGTAAAGTTAATGGAGGTTGGCTTAAGATAAAAATAAGGGATGGTGTCTTACAAGGTACACTGGAAGTTTTCCAGAGGGAGAAAGTACAGAATTATCTTTGTTTCAGCAACTTTTTGGAGAATAACAAATGTTACAAATATGAAATTATCTGACAATGTAGCTCACTGGTAGTTACATGAGAGACCTTGGGTTTATTCACCAGCACCAGAAAATAAAAGGAAAAAAAACCTACTTGTTTAAAAATATTTCTAAGGATTCCTTTTTGCTTATTTGTATCCTTTTACTTCTCTATTACATAGCTAATATATAGTATATATATATATCATATATATCATATATCATATATTTGTGTATGTAACTCTTAAATACTCTTTCTATACCTCTGGGAGGTCCATTAATATATAATACATGATATGTCAGAATTCTTAAAATGTTTTTATTCATATTCTTTATTTCATAGAAACGTTCACTTGATGAACTGTTGATCAGGACTCTGAAAATACAAATCATACTGGACAAAGGCTTGGTATGTGTTATTGGTATATTTCATTGTATTTTTCAGTTTGTGCTTAAATTCCAGTATATTCATGTTTGAAAATAATGTACAGAAAGATTGTATCACACTATAATCTACTGGATTATTTCTAGCTTCAGATATTTCTGAATTCACCTTAACACGTGGTAAAAGATTACTGCTTTAAAATAACCTAATTCATTTATTATTCAATTGGTGATGTTTATTAAATGTTATCTCTAATAATATCATATGTTTTATAAATTGCTTGAGTGCTGTACTTTAAAATAGGAAGAATCACTGAAAAGAAGATTCATTTGGCTTTGGGACATTGTATATATTATCAGTCTAGCAAAGCCTTTACAGCAAGTTCAAAAACCTGATTTATTTATTATTATTGAGAATTTGTATGAGTTTATAATTAATAGTATGGTCACTCATACTACATGTGCTACTTCAAGAAAATGCACCATATGGTTTCTTGGAGAAAGTTATATGCAGAGAAGCACCAAAATAGAAAGCATTTTCCAATAGATCCAAACTTCAGAAGTTAGGCAAATAACATTTCTTTTGTCTGTATCAGAAACTTTATTCACTGCATTTATTTTCTGTGAGGAGTCCATAGCAGACTATCTAGAGATTATTGAAAATCGCAAGTTGTCCTTTTTTTAAAAATTATTTTATTTAAAGAGAAAAAAACAAAACAGAATAAAGGGTAGCAACAATACAGAATTCCAAGGAAAAAAGGAAAAGAGCAACAACAAAAAAACCTAAGAAATTATTACTTGACAAATTACATACTGATCTCTTGGAAATAGTTGTTCAAATTACAAAGTTAAAACATGCAAAGTAGACATTCAGTGAGACTGGTAACAGCTGTGCTCCACAATCTGACAAAAACAGCAATATGGTCATCCATCTTACCCACTCAAATATACATGCAATTATATCAAAAG
>PVJX010025245.1:0-27130 GCA_004027295.1 Dolichotis patagonum | reverse complement strand
TGCACCCTTCCACCATGTTTCTGCCTCAGATCTGGTTGACCATGGACTGACTCACCTGATCTATGACCCAGATTTAACCTCTCTTCCCTTAGTTTGTGAGCGCTGGATATTGTGTCCCAGCAAATGGCAAACTGACTAATCCACCACATTTTCATAGTTTCATGACTGGCATATGAGCTGGAGGTAGAGAAATAACAATGTTTTGTGAGACGTTCTTGGAAAGATGGGGTGGAGGGCATCATGATGTTTCTATTGGGACTTGGACCTTCACGTTAGGAGGACAAAGGAAGGCAGTTCATGGGTATGGGTAACTGTAAGACAAGTGCCCACAGCTAAGTATGCTTTGGTTCTTAGTACCAGCATACAACTGAGTGAGAGCAGAGGGGACCTGCCTCTACAACCCCACGCATGATGACCTCAGTGCAGTGAGGATGCCTGTGAATTAGCAGCTAGCAGGTCTGTTGCTCTCAGCAACAAAATTTGTGGAAATCTGTATTAATAAAAGATAATAAAAAAAACAGTAGCCATATCGAGTGTGCCATTAAGAGGTGTGGCAATGAACTTGTGTCCAAGTTAAGAAGAAATATCAAAGCATCCATGACAAAATGGATGCAGCTAAGGGTGCAAATAAAACAGTAGCATGTTCATACTGTAGCATGCACAGCCATTGTTTACTGAGAATTAGATTTATCACATCCTTGCAGGAATGGACATTCCAAACAGCTTAAGAATCTCTGGTCTACCTGCAGCCCTCTAACTAGACATAGTAAGATAATGACCTTCAGGCTATCATTTGAGGGGTATTTCCAAATTGGACGTTTTTTCTTTCCTGTGACAATAGCAGCTGCATCCTTTCATCTTTCCTTCTTAGAATTTCTTTTCTTTCTACTCACAGGGAAAAAATGAGACTAGAATAATAACATCGAGTTAACTGCATGATAATCCAATCAAATTTAAAACTGTTTAACTAAAATTAAGAAAACTAATGAACAAAAGTCTTCCAATGAGAAAAGTATTCAGTGGATTTGATTCAGTGCAATGTCTACTACCTCCAGGAAGGTATACAATGTAGCCAGAATACTATGCAATTGTTTTACGTTCTTTGACAAAAGGAACTAAGTGTATTTCCTTTCATCATAGATCATCACAGGTAATGGAAAAGCTAAATTTCTGTATATAACTCTTAGCAACTCTCTAAAAACCTTCAAATGAACAAGCTCTTACTAATAGAATCTAGATGACAAAATTTTTAAAAGCTTTTTTTTGTTGTTCCTAAAACTTTAATGTTAAATATTTTACATGAGGAAAAAGTAATATTTCAAATAAAGGCTTGAATTATTCTTTATCCAGTACTTCTTTCCATCTCAAAATCTACCATAATATTGTGAACAGTGAATGTCTGTTGAATTGAGTTTTATTAAACATAGGAAGACTGGAGAACCTGGGAACTAAGTATTATTCTTTTTCTGAGAGGTTCACGATGTCATTTTCTCTGCTTTTCCTTATAGATGGTATCTACCTAAACTCTAACAGTCCCATTCACCTAATGGAATATTTGAACAAACTCCTGCTTTACCTAGGAAAAGTTAACATTCATGTTTATAAACTAAAATAGCCTCTGCATTCATGTAGTTTTCTCTGTTTCCTTTGGCTTCAGCCTATAAAAACTAATTGACTAACTTACTAACTAGCTAAATGAGAGCATCCTGAAACTATGTCACATTCCATGTCACAAATATTAAGTGTAAACATTTCATGCTCTCACCACCTGTTGTAAAATCATTACTGCCTGTGCTATGGAGTGAATATTGGTGTCTCATATGTTGAAATCTTGACCTCCCAAATTAGATAAATATTAGAAGACGGGGCATTTGGGAGGCCATTATGTTACAAGGACCCACATGGATGTTGTTAATGATTTATGAAAGTGACTCCAGTGACCTCGCTAATACTTTCTATCATGTGCAGATACAAGAAGAATTTAACAGGAGAGGGGTTCTCACAAGAACTGAGCTTGGCCTTCCAGCTTCCCAGACTGTAATGAATAATTTTCTGCTATTTATAAGCCACCGAGTACACAGTCCTTTGTTATGGTAACGCAATAACAGCCCATAGTCCTACCCTTCAATCCAGTCATATACCAGTCAACTGCTGTCCGGAGCAGTAAGACTGCCGATCCAGTCAATACTAGTTGACGTGATGTAAGTACTCTCATTGAAGCCATTCCCAAGATCCGTGTAAGATATCATTGAAACAGCTGCAAAATGGGTCCAGAAACAAGTCCTGCTAGAATCCTAGGCTCTCTACTGTCACTTTACTAATCCTTCAGTTTTCTCTCTCTGAAAGTGCCTGTTTATGGCCTTTCTTTTGTATTTTCCTGCCTGGAGGTATAGTGTGGTGACATGAATCTACTCCGTTAGCAGATCACTCAGCAGCCTTGTACTTTTAGCTCCTAAATCAATACAACGGTCTACCATAAGCACTCAGCCTAGTTGGTGGGGGTCTGGAAATGCGCAAGTTCTACTTTCTACTGTGCTCCCAATGCTACCGATCATCTCTGGTAGCCACTCTATGGACGCCTTATTTAATGGCTTTTGGAAACTTCAGTGTCCTTTCCAGCCCCACAGTCCTGTCCCCCATCACTATAAGAACTGAAACCTTCCCGTAAATCAGAGACCTTTGGGGAGGGAATCAATCAGTCTTATGATCTAACCTCCCAAAATTGTTTCTCCATCAATCTTCATTACCCCCCAACCTTCAGCTGTGTGCTGTATTTTTCATCCTCTTCAAAGCCAGTTCTCCCGTGTTTGTTCTTCTTTTCATACTTCAAGCTTTATTGAGTCTCAATCACCCATAGATTTCTTGCTATAATCACAACTGCTCCCTTTGGATTGATTCCTTCCTTCTGCTCTTAAATATTCCAGTCTTAAAACACTCTTGTAGGCTGACATCTTCTTTGCTGCTGTCATATTATTTTTTTTTAAAGAGAATAAAACAAAAGAGGGCAGTACAGAGCAGATCAGAACAGGACAACATAGGCAACACAGTACTTTACATTAAGACAACCGGACATCAACAGTTAGCTATCACAATATCTCTTACTCTGCTATAGTTGAGCATAGTTTCAAATACAATAATATCAAAAATAACAAAATATTATAAAACCATTCAAAGAGTGAAAGAATTACAGGGCATTCTGAACCGAATAACAGAGAATGATCAATGGGTACTATAATATCTCATTTTTGATAAAAAAATTTTATTTATACTATCACACATATTCAAATCCCAAAAAGACACAATGTGATAGATAGAACCAATGGCAGTAGACAAATAGAAGCATGGTAGGACTTCTAAGAAGGATGATATTAAATCAGCAATAGCTGTCATAATCTTTTGTTCTCTTCAAAACAGCTGTTCATACCATCACGCATGCTATAGTCAAACAAAACAGAATAAAACCATTCCGACTGATGAATGAAAACATTGAAAGGCTTCAAAGCTATGAGATGGGGACTCATTCTTACCATAAAATCTTATATACTCTCATCAACTCTCATTGTCATATTATTTTGCATGTTAGATTCTAGAAAGATTCATGTAGACAGAGCAGGTTTTGCACTTTTGACTCACTTATCTTTCTCTTATTCTTCATTTTTATTTGCTTCTCAGGTTTGTCCACTCTTTATTGATTACTCTTGCTTGGCCACCAGTGGAGTCCCAAGTTCAGCATTTATAGTGCTTATCTGTGTTTCTCTGTTAAATATATTTTTTCATTCTCTCCTTGAAATGCTCAACTTTTATCATATTTACAGAACATTATTTCTATATGCTTTCCTCCTTCCTTCTCTTTCCTCCTTCTTAACCACTTATTCATTATCTGAAGCAGTGGTCATTTTAGTATATACTTGAGTTTTCATTATAACACATTTTGAAATAATATTATTTAATTATGTTTTCAACCGTCCATTTAAAAATGCTCATTTTTGTTTGTACATGTTTAGAGTTCATAACTTACAATTTTTGTGGGGAGTTGATCCATGTACATGATATGTTTTAATTATTCTTTTCAACACTTTTCTACCTCTTCTCATCCTCTTCTCTACATCTCATGGTCTCTTCATTTTTACAAAAGATCCATCTCCCTATTTTTGTTAGCTATCTTTTATGTTACTCTTCATTTATATATTTGGTTTCTCATATAAGAAAAACTATGTAATATTTAAACTCATGTATGATTTATTTCACTTAACATTATGATATCAAGATTCATGTCTTTTCCTACAAAAGAATGAAGTTTATTTTTCTTTATGGCAGCATTGTACTCCATTGTGGATAAATGCTATATTTTCTTTATCCATTCATCAGTCAATGGAAATAAAGGCCACTTCCAAGAGTTAGCTATTATGGTTTGTGCTACTAAAAATATGGGTATGCAAGTATCACTTCAGTATGGTGTCTATAACTTCTTGGGGAAGATTAACAGGATGAAAATAGAGGATTAATATCTAAACACCTCAAAAAAATTGAATATCCAAAAATAAAAGACCCAGTCAAAAATTGGTTACTGAAATGGATAGACACTGCTCAGAAGAATTACAAATGACTAAAAGACATGTGAAAATTTGTTCAGTATCTCTGGTCATTAGAGAAATGCAAAACAATACTGAGATTCTACCTTACTCCAGAAAGTGGCGCTCATCAAGAAATCAAATAATAACAAATGCTGGAGAGACTGAGGAGACAAAGTAAGCCCTTCTACGCTGGTGACAGGAGTATAAGCAAGTACAACCTCCATGGAAATCAGTATGGAGAGTCCTCAAATAACTGTCCATTTTTTAAATGAGAATAAACCCCAAATATGAACATTTCTGCCACCTATCTTTAGACTTCTTATCCAAATAATACTGTGTAAAAATCTCTAAATAATGAAATACAACTCATTTTTCTTCCCCACACTTCTTTGCCTTTCTGTATTTTCTGTCCCAGTTGATGAAACTGTTATGTACCCAAGTGGGAAGCTTAGAAGTTGCCTTGGAGTTTTCCCCCTTCCCTAAATACCTCCATGGCCTATCCATCACCAAGCCTTGGGCAGAATGTATAGACTTCCCTTATTTAAGACACTATCATTTTCATCAGACTGACTGCAAAATGTTTTCTTGTCTCTTGGTTCACTCCAGTCCCACAACTTGTCTCCATATGGATGCTGGTGTTCTTCTGGACTTCTCCAGGCCTCCGTAGCAAAGGCTAAGCTTCCATCCTATTGAAAATTACTCTGACTTGATCTCTGCTTTTTCTTCTCCTGATACTTCTTGTCCTCAATGTGATGTGTCAGAAACTCTGAACTTCATACCAGCCTGATTCAAGGCATGCTTATTCTTACCTATTATGCAAACTTTTCCCTTTTTGTAAAGTCCTTCACCCTTTATTAATTTGTTAAGTTTTTTAACACCAAAATCCAAACAGCGGCTTTTTCAGAAAGCCTAGCTGAATATCACCATTTGCTTTGGGCGTATTGGGGTCCTGTACTAACAGGATGTACCTGTTATGCACTCATTTTGCTGGCTTGAAATGCTTTGTTTATCCATGCACATTATAGAATGAGCTCTTTCATAACAAAGAGAATGTTGTGGAATGAATAAAGCCCGTCTGAGACAGTGCTAGTCAACAGTTTTCATGCTCTAAATGTCAGTTACATTTGACATCTAACAATTTAAATATAATAATATAAATTCCACCCAAAAGAGAATACTTAAAGAATGTTGCATAGCAAGTAAGTTTTGGATTATTGGAGGCATTATTCCTGTGTCTTCTAATACATGACAAAGAATGCAAGGAAAGAAGGAAGGAAGGAGGGATTGAAGGAAGCAAAGGAAGGCTGGAAGAGGAGAAAGCAGGGAAATGAAAGCAAAGAGATGTCTCAATGGTTTTCTCCTTGGAGTAGAAAACATGCAGAATGAGACTTGAGATGTGGGTACAGTAACGTGGAGAAGATGGAGGAAGAGGAGGAAAAAGAGGAAGAGGCGGGGGAGGAAAAAGAACAGGAGAGAGGAAAATACTGAGGACGATTTTTGCTCCATCTTTTCCAAGGTTGATCTTAGACTAGACCTGAAGGTGTCTGGTATGCTAAACAACCACACAGCGCTACTGATCTGGAGGCCAGACCCACGAATTGGTGCTGTTTCTCTCAAAGGCCAGCAGGGGATGCGGTAGAGCACACGCGCTGTTTGGCGACTTGACGGTACTTTTAGAAACCTTACCGCCATTCCCCACGCGTCTTCTGTCTCCTCAAGCTGCGGATGTCCGGGGGTGGGGGTGGGGCGCGGAATTTCTGATTTTTATTGTGCTATTTAGTAACCTACTATCATTTATCCACTGCGGGCTATGACAATATTGCTGCTTTGTGTTGAAACGGAAAAAAAAAAAAAAGGATAGATTTTCACTAGTAAAGCTACAGACAGATGGGTTGTTTTTAAAGCTCATTATACAGTCAAAAATGACTGTAACGCACAACAGTGTATTGAAAAACCTTTCTGAGTTAGTTTTATAGGGCAGGGCAAATACGCAGATATCCGAGTCCTCTTTCTGCAGCTCTGACATTCAACGAGTCTGCCATTGCTAGTGCCTAAGTCACCTGGCCTCTTAAATCATCTTCTGCTTTTACTGTCCTTTGCAGTCTGAGGCCCTGCAAACAACTCAGCTGTCAGAGGAGACAGATCTGGGTGTAATATCACTTCCAAGTGATTTATTCCGCAAAGTACATAAAGTGCACATGGAGCTCCTGAGCTTATTATTCACAGAGCAAGCAATGATGGGAAGAGAACTGTCTTAATTTGTCCAGTGTGAGGAGTTTCAAGAGCAAGACATACTGCAGTTAGCATCTCTTACATTATCTGTTGACTAATAGGGTCAATGAGGAGAAAAAGGCACTTGGATTAAGTGACTAGAAATAACCTTATTGTGAAGACATAGTAGTGAAAAGAGAAAGCTCAAAAGCTGATTAATCTAATCTCTCACAATTTGCTTTATTTCCCCTGATGCTTTTGCTGTGTTCTGCTTTATTAATGTGGCACTATCACGGGCTGCCCACATGCACCTGGATGGACTTTTGAAAGGTGCTTCACACAGAAATGAAGAATCATCCAAGAAAAATGAACAAAGGTCTCCTGCCAGCAATTTTTCAGAGAGGCCCTGTTGGTATCTGGGGTAAGTTCACTCTTATCTGAGAGAGAGTAGATCATATTTCTGGGGAGTTAGAATTCCACTTTTCCTCCTATGAAGTACAAAGAGCATGTGACAGCGACCATGCATATAAACTGCAGACGTTTAACGTCACTCCTTTGAGTGAATGAAATAGCTTCCACCCAATAAATACAAATGAGAAATGACTCATCCTATGTGGTTTTATCCCAGAAGATTGTTCAGTTGGGATTTTTTATTTAATACAATTGATGAACATGGGAATAATAGACCCAGAGATGCAAGGACGTGAAGTAACACATGATAATATGTGAGATATCATATAGTGGGTACTCTATCAGTGGTAGTTAACATCATTGGAAGAAAGTGTGCAAGATATAATGATGAATGGAGGTGCCCTCTTTTCTCAAAACACAATTTGGGGAAAAGCTTAAATGAGTGTCCATGTTATTTAGAGCGATGGTGTTCATCTTTTTCTGCTCTCAAGTATACTATTTTTACTAAGATTTTGAGGTAAGAGACAATAAATAGATGAGTCAATTGAATGTCTGAGAAGGTTTAAAATTGAGGCTTATGTTTTAATTCCTTTCACACTAGTTAATATGACTTAGCACAGTACCTTTTAAGGTGAAGAGAAATAAGACCATTACTTGAGATACATAGCTTGAGTTTCCTTCTATTATCATTGTTAAGGGAAGGAAAAGAGAGTAATGAATGACATACACTTAGGTTCTATGTAATATACTATAATTATTAAGTCCTAATTCAGGCTAAATTAGAATATTTCAAATTTTCTAATCCATGAAATAGAAAAAAAGGAGATTTCAGAGAAACCTGACTTAATGGTACAGCTGTCAGCTAGCTGTTACAAAGTCTCTTTTCAGATTGAACTACTGATTTGACAACCATTGTTTATTCAAACAAAACTACCTTAACATTAAAGAGATCCAAAAAAGCTAATCACATGAAATCTGATTTCTTGGGGCCCATTTGTTGTTGCAAATCCAAAGGTGCCTCTGGCCCTCTGGCAAAATCAAGAACTCTGGAATCTAATGGCACTAGTTTAAAATACTAGCAACCACCAAGTAATTTTGTGAAAGCAAGGATTTAAGTCTTCACCATAGTGTTCTGGTATCCAAGAAAGATGGGTGGGGCATTCTCAGATTCTTCTTAACATGGAATTCCAGGGAAGACATAGGAGGCCCCACATTAAAGATGAAAATTTATTGCCATAAGTAGGAACCTGTTGTTTGTGATTCTACCTCTCATTCCTATAACAATCATAGTACCATGAGCAGCCCCAAGCACGTGACACAGTCCCGGCTCTTCAGATAAACCAACTTTTTTATTCCTCACGACACACCCAAAAGTGTGTCATTTTATTTTATACCACGTTCTTAAAACTTTTCTGAATATATTTCTAAATTTTCTCAGGAAGAAATAAAAGAGGTTGAATACTTAGTTTTGAAAGCTGGTAATATAGTAAAAAAATGAAATTGCACAAAAATAAAGTTTAGTTGAACAGTATAAATAGGTGGTCTCCAAATAACTAAAGAATAACATGAAATTGTCTTATTATAGTGGCAATGAAAAAGGAAGCAATAGGATAAAATTGCAGACCTTTCTTATATCTTGGCGTATTTTTCTGATGGAGTCAGTCCCACCTATTTTCCACCCCATATAAGTGCTGAACTAAACACAATAAAAACAATAATAAATCTGTATCAACTTCTGTCTTCTACATTCTTCTATGTTATCATCTTATGTCCATGTATTATATTTAATATAATCTTGGGTAACTCATATTTTATATCATATAATTTAAGGGTGTCTAATATCACTCTGCATTTTCATATCCATTTTTTATCTTTACACTCATATGCATGTCTAGATTTAGAATTACAATTTTTAGTAGAAACTGAATCATGCATATTCAGATATTCATTATATTATTCTTCATGTCTTAATGTTTTATAATAAATTAAAATAATGGAAAAATAACAGAAGCATATTGAAGGTAACTTTTGTTAAAACTTAAAGAACATATTAAAATTGAATATGTAAAAACTATTCTTGAACTCGAAGGAAAAAAAGACTTTCCAAGTACCAGAAGTAGGAGTCTTTAAAGAGAATTTAAAAAGTTGATGATATACTGACATCCCAGTGGGGATTTAGGAGTGGACGTAACCTGGTAGATGGAAATACTGTTCAGTGCCCCTGAGAATAGGAGATGTGACCAAGGGACAGATAAATTGATGAAGCAGAGATTGAACTTGAAAACATTTCTGCCTATCTATGCAAAACATGCTAGCAAACCTCAGTACCCATCTAGGGATGCCGAGAGGAAGCTATGACCGTCTAGAGCTTTGAATATTTAGTAAGTGGTGGTGAACTTATGGTATACATGTCCTTGTGTTTTTCTTTTAAGACAAAAATTGTTAACATAGAGTTTTTTTTTTTTAAATCGGTACCAGGGATTGAACTCACGACCATGCACTTGCAAGGCAGGCACTTATGCCTCTGAGCTAAATCCCCAGCCCCAACATAGAGTTTTTTCTGAACTAAAGAAAGCCTCAGTAATCAGTTTAATTGCAGTGCTGACACTTTGCAGTAAATAAGTGGGTTTGGAGTCGCAGTTTGGCTCTGTGTCTCTCAGAGATTCACTGTCACTGTTCTAGTCTGATGCGCAGGGCAGATCTGGACTTACATTCTTTGCACATGATAAACTGAGGAATATAAATTACACATTTCAGGGCTACTAGAGCTAGAAGACTCTCAAGAAAATATACAGTTGAGGCAAATACATTTATGTGAAAGGCACACAGTACTTCCCCAGGAAGAGAGAGTCTGGGTTACTCTAGAAGCAAACTGTAAGACTGAGATCCTAGCAGAGTGTTTATCTCTGGGAAGCAGGTTGAGAAATGTCAACAAGGGTATGCTTCATAGAGACGAAGCATTCCAGGAAGCCAACAAAAACTGTGTTGTTTACCAGTTGCCACCAAGGGCAACTGCCACACAGCACACTGAAACGCTGAGAAACTATACTTCAGAAGTGAAGGGCTAGGAAATCTAGGTTTTTAATATACCACATCCTTGTCTCTTGGAGTAAGGTTTGTTTTCACGTGTATCACCTTTCTGACATTTGCAAATTTCTTTGTGTACTAGGTAGTACATTCCCATGATCAGACAAAGTGTCTTTGGTCAGCGATGCCATGGTATGTCTAGTCAGTGTTTTTATGGCAAGCAAAAACCTAGTTGTCTTCCAAAGAGCCAAAGGCACCATTGAAAAAATAGTGTTCATATCGTAGCTAGTAAAGGCTAATACAAAATCCTTTCTACACCTACCATATGTAAAGAGCCATATGTTTTATTCCAGATGGGCCAGCCAGATGCAGTATGGCCAGTTAATAGGAATTCCTTGCAGTCATGCACACAAACAGGGGTTATTTGTTTTGAAGTGTTTCTTCCACAGAAAGGCACAGCAGACTGGTGAGTGTGTATATAATTCTTACTCACCAGCCTGGGACTAACAGCATCATTCAACCCTCATGACTGGTTCTCTTCACCTTTTTGCATATTTCTCCAGTTCAGTAAACCCACTTCTGATTACCATTTGAAAGTAGAGGTATCATAATACCAACTGAATCAATATCATTGTTCTTATTTTTGTTTTGTGTTATTCTCCTTAAAATAGAAATCATTACTATACTTCATTGTCTTGGATGTGGATATTCCAGTATTAGTTTTTAATAAATTTATTTTTTTCAAAAAAAAAATCATGGCCCATTGACTAGTCATGGTGGCAACTAGGGCACAGCTTCTGGCCTAGACATCAGAAAGATGTGAAGACAAAGAAGGAACCACCTATGATTCTGAAAATCTCTTAAGCAGTAAACCTAAGGCCCTTCTCTCAACCTCACACTGAGCACTATAAAGCTTGGTTTGTAGTTATTATTGTTTGCCACTGGAAAATCCACACCATTCATTTTCCATTTTTTTTTCCTATTGAGAAGAAGGTTGAAACTGTTAAGTTGACATGCCTATATTTGCAGAGGTTACAGTATCTTCTTGTTTTAGTTTACAAAACATAAATTTTATCTGACATGTAACACAACAAAACATTTTAGCGTCAATTTAATAATCTGTATTAAATCCAATCTCTTTGAACCCTGGAAAAGATTCATCAGTGTCTGATTTTTGTTGACACATTTGTCAGGGGTGAAGGATGCAGCAATTGCTTAGTGAAAGCAGTAAAGCATCATTTCTGTTGACTTCTACTTGCTTATGAGGCCAAGTCATCTGGAGGAAAGTTTGTCAGGATTCCCATAGTCTGTAGCCTAGTTCTTTCAACTTCTATCACGCCCTGCTTTTCCTTCTCCTGTATTCCTAGTGGGAAGCAATAGATTCTTTGCCATTTTATGACTTCAATGTCTCCCTAAATTTCCCAGTACTGATCCCCCTCTCTGAAGTTCCCTTCCCATCACTTTCCCTTTGGAAGACACATTATTGCTCAGAGACAAATCTAACCATCATTTTTCTGACAAATTGGACATCTTTTGTCTTTGATTATTAATTTTGTTCCTGAACTTCATAAGCATCCTTATAACCTCTCTGTGACTTTTTTTCCTTTTTTTGGAAAAAAAAGTTTCATTGTCTCTTCCACTGAATTATGATCTCCTTGAAAGAGGAAGTCATGCACGCATCCTACTGTTTCCAGAAAGAAGCACAGCCATCTCCCAACAGGTCAATCTTCAGTGGGGAGTAAAATGTTTATACATGATGTAAGGAACCAAAAGGATGTGCAAAAATAAATATCAAACCCATATCAGGGAGTAACATAACGGGAATAGAACAAACTGTTTATTACATTTTTAACTTGCGGCTGATATTACATGCCGTGCTTCTTACAGGAAGCCAAATAATGTCCTGAAATGCTGAACCCTGAATTTTCCTTTTCAGTATTTCTTATTTTTGATGCCTATAATAGCTGAGTCAGTGGTGTCCACCTTGTGGGAGAAGAATTAGAGTCATTACAAGAAAAAAAAGAAGAAACCATATTTAGTTTGAAAATATTCAAAGTGGGCTCTTAGGTCCAATAACAGGAATAACATCCTGAACTCCCATGTTTGTCTATGGAAATAAATGATGACCACTTTTAAAGGGAAGAAACAGCTTTGAGGGTAGCCTCAAAGCATGTGAGCCTTGATTGTGTGCCACGGTAGAGTATATAGGGTATAGAACAGCACCTAGCTTAGATCACTGTCAGAAAGACAAAGTGGGAATTAAGGGGACCAGATCAGGAGGTAGTGAGGAAACCGGAAGTGATGGCTTTAGGCAGAAATCAACAAACCAGAAACCGAGTGTCACGCAGAGGGAAGTTCGCAGAGGGAAGTTCGGGTCGGCATCCTACGGGGCTCCCTCTCACCCTTGACAGGGACAGGTCCCAAGGGCTCTGCAGATGGAGCATCCCACTGTGACTCCGGTGAGCACTTCCCTTGCCTGTGCTCAGCTTCACCGCCCTTTTTGCGATTTGACAAAGGCCTCCCATCAACACTGTGACAGATTCTCCTGCAGAAATGGCTCCCAGGTGTGAACTGGCCTTCTCCAATCTTCCAACGCAAACTGTGTGGTTGAAGACACGCCAATGTTTCAAGTCTTTGTTACACCACTCAAACTGATGAAGGAGTCTTTAAACTACAGAACAGCAGTGACAACAAGATTGGGAAAGTCCTCAGCACATTTTCTTGGGTCTGATTAGACAGTGGTGATATTGCTATCCTTTATATATGAAGAATTTATTTAACCCACATAACAGTTGCATGACACAAGAATTTTCCTCTGACTTTTACGTATAAGGAAATGAGGTCTGAAGAATTTGAATAATTTGACCAAGATTGCTTCTCTTGAAGGGTCAGAGTACAATGTCAGCCTAAACAGACATGAGCCACAATGCTCTATTGCTTTTTGTTAGACAGAAAGACACAGGGACAGAGAGAGAATATGTGTAAGTGGTATTTATGATGTTTGTAGTTTATGCTGTCAGTGTGCATTGTCACCAGACTATAACCATCCCTTGTCTCTTCTTTCCCTCTTCCCTTTCCCCTTTCCTCAGGTCTTCCTCTCTCTCTCTCCCTCTCTCTCTCTCTCTCTCTCTCTCTCTCTCTCTCTGTCTTTCTAGTTTCTAGGATCACAGTTCACTGACAAGCCAAGGAGAGTGGTGTATTTAGAGCAACACTAATGATTTTGGCCACTGACTGGGAATCTGATGTTTTGGGCTTTTCTCCCAGCTCACACACCATGTGATTTTAAATGTGATTGAGTTCCTGTTTATCCAACTATAAAACACAGGTAATATATTCCTACCTCATGAGGAATTGAAAAAGAATACTGCTATGCACAGTAATTTATGTGCCATAGACAAAAGGCTTAATTGGTAACAATATCATTATTTTGAAAGTGTTTTCAACCTTACATTTTCCCTTCTTTTCTCTTGACTTTGGTACAGTCCTAGAGGGGAATGTGAAAGACTGTTCTTTCCCTGGACTGAACAGAATTTCAAAGAGCTTTTAATTCTTGTGAAAATGCTGAAAGGTATAGTTTTTTTCATGTGCAAGGAAAGCATATATTTTAACAAAATTCTGGTGTCTGACTTGAATAGAAGCTTAAAATTCTTAATAATTACATTTGAGAATAAAGAAATTTTTAAAAATCAAGCAAAGTTACAGAAGACAAATCTCATATTCTAGTTCTAAGCAATGAAGCTATTGATACTTAAGAAATGCTGGATCGGGTCTCTTAATCTGTCAAAATCAAAATTGCATATTGAACGAGTAAATGTACCCATTGGTTTGGATGTACTTGGGCTGTTTTCCTGATTTAAACAATAAACTAGGAAAAAAGGAATAAATAGAAACAGGTACATGAGCCAAACACATACTTTTCTAGAGGGAAAGTGAATGGATGATGGCTTTGCCAGCGTGCTGACTTCTGTCATTTTCATGTTCGGTGACAAGTGCCATATGAATGATTTCACTCCACTGATTCTGGAGAGTACCAGAGCGAACAGATTGTCAGACTGTGATTCCACTGGCCTGGCACTGAAACTCACCACAGTGTCAGCAATTACTGTCAAGAACAGGGCTCTTGTTCATTCCCGAAATGTGCTTGCTTGCCAAACCATCACTTTAGTGATTTTATAGCCAGTACATGTGGACATTACTATATTACATTTTACCTTGGTCCAATAAGACTTTGGGTAAGAAATATTTATTTTTGAAATCTGTTTGTGGGTGGCGATTTAAAAAAAAAAACATTACTAGAGAATTTCTCATTAATAAGAAAAACATAAAATAAATATGACTACCAAACTATTCTCCAAACTATCTCTCCAAATTATCTCATCATCATTACATCAGTGTCAGAACACTTGGCAACAGACGCTTGGAGTTTGTCAGTTGTTATCAAGGTTTTCTCTTGTCACACTTAAATATCAGCTTTTGTACACCATCAATTCTACATTTTTACCACTAGTGAAATCTATCCTTTCCTTTTTATACCCACTGCCCTCACGTGGACCATACTATCATCCAGCCTGTTGTTTTGTCTCTACATCCTATTATTTCTCCTTGTAACACATGAGATATACTAGTAGATTAAACTGTCAAAATTTCTCTCCACAATAATCAGTAGTTTCAAATATTCTGCTAATGACCAATGTCCCAGTGTAAAACTGAAATCTCTCCTCAGTCCAGCATTAATAAATTTTTGCTCATGAATTTAAAACTGCCACGAAACTAAAATTTATCCAAGTCTTACATGTGGCTCCATATTTTGGTAGTCATCCACCAATCAATTCCTTTCCTACTCCTGAAATGCTACATACATTTTCCATTTTTTTATATATATATACAGATCCTACACTTGATACTAAGAACCTAAGCTACCTGGCATCTCCATACAACAATGTGAACATCTTTCGTGTTCCAGGTTCTGTTTCTACTCATCCCACATGATACTCTATTCCTGCAGCCTAAAATGACCTATTTCCTTTTTGAATTCCTATGTGACATTTCTATGCCTGGTGAAACTATGGATACAGAGACTACAGTGTCCTTAATGGCACCTACCAACACAGTTTGAGTTTCTAGTCTTCACAAAACCTGAGAACCTCCAGGTTATAGTAAGTGCTTCATATAAATCTTTGAATTAGAATGAAGAGGAAGAGAAAGGGCAAAAAGAAGGAGAATATTTTCTATGAGATATGGCAAACCTAGAACAAATATCTGAAGCCATGAATTGCAAAAAATAAAGTTGAGTGGTTTTCTATATTTTACTACTGAACATCAATGTGTATGTACTGTTGATTTTTTAAAAAATGTATCTATTGGAAGTGGAGCAATTGTATTCCATTTATCTGAAGCTAGAATTAACATGGTTATGTGTGAATAACTATATCTAAATATATTTAAAAATGTAAATAAACCTTGTATTCATAAAATTTCTATGCATACTGATATGCAATAGGTAGAATTTGTTTCATATTCAGGTTTTATCTTCACATTTTTTATGTAAGGCATAGTTAAATTTAAATGAAATGGGTAATCACTGCTGTTCTGTGAATTTCATAAGACTCACTCATTATCTACTGAAAACTGAAGATTTTCTTCAGATGATATAAACTTCATTCTTACAACTGTCGTCGTACTTTTCTACTCAGAGTGCAGTCCTTAGGCATGAGGCATTAAGCCATATTTGGCATCTAATACTGCTAATTCAAAATTTATGTCTTGGGCTCCACCCTTGATGACACATAAGAAATATGACTCTTTGTGATGGAGCACATGTCTATATTTTCAAATATTTTTTAGTTTATTCTGATGCATGCATGCATAAATTTGGAACGCTGGTTCTAGAGAGTTAAAATTCAGAAGCCCATAGCATGAATGAAATACAACATGTAAATGAGGGAAACAAGTGACCATAAGCTAGAGATTATGAGTAGCTGAAGGGCAATGTTATTTTATGCAGACAGGATTCAGTTAAAATGCATGCATTGTTTAAGATTTACCATCACAAAACCAAGTGATAACATATTTTGGAAGAAAAGAAAAGCTGAAAAAAATCATAGTTTTGAAAGGACTGGTATATTTGTTATCCATCTGAAGAAGATTGAGAACGCTGTATTTCTCTTTAGCACCCTATTGCTTCCCTATACATATGCTTACAAAAGCAAGCCAAGTTAAAAGCATAGCACCTTCAACTGCTTCATGAATAGCATACATCACATAAAGACAAAAAAGAACTCTGGGCCAAGGCCAACTAATTTTGCTACCCTTCACCATAATCTAGCTATTGTGAAGACATTTTGCCCTTCTGTGCCTTCTCATACTGGTTTTCTTTTGTCAGCCCTCATTTTGACATTTAAAGAAAATCTACTGTCGGTAATATTTTAGATTCTCTGTATTTTAGAGGATAGTTGCATGTTCACAGGCATAAAAGTCCTTTACGCAGAAACATGTCTACATGTGAAAGCAGGTGATAGTGTTGCCCTTGAGAAATGTTGGATTAGGTGGAAAAAAATATTTCTTAGTGCTCTTTATCTCAAATTTTGCTTACATTCATGCTAATATATTGCTCATAGACATGAGTCAGTGGAGAAAGGATTATCCTAACATTAAAGCGTTCAGTTCTAAATTCTAACACAAAATACAGGAGGGCAACAAAAGGAATATGCCCACAAACATAATGAAATAAAAACAAAACAAGAGGCAAACCAAAGCAATTATTTTATAGAATGCACATTCATGTTTCTGCATACATGTCTAAAAATAGAACAATGCCAGAATTTGACTCATTTTCTACTCTTGTCTCTTCTTTTTTCTTTCCTTTCTTCCTTTCCTTCCATCCCTGTATCTTCGTACATATAATCACTTAGAAAGACATTAGTATGGACTGGAAGCAATCTTGACATAAGTAAAGAGAAATATTAATAAGCTAGTCTAGATTTTAGGTTTTCTCCTGTAGATTAGAAAAATGCATGTATTATTAGTTTCTGGTCCAAAGAAAATTGATTTTTTTCTTGGAGTTGGCCATTTGAATACTATCAGAAAAGATAATTAATGTCTTTTACATCTACACATACTTGCTTCATTCAATTATTGTTTATAATTTGAATATTGATTTTCTACTGATCACTTGAGATTTTATTTCTCTTTTTCTGACAGTTGGGAGTTCTGACCGCAGATAGCATCAGCTGTGGACCACAGAGCTGGAGGAGCCAGAGGCTCAGAATCCTGCACACAGTGAAGCCCAGAGGAACAGGATAAGGAGCAGGTTTTTTAATCCTCAGGAAGCCAACGAAACCTTCACTGACAGTGCGTTACATTCCTTTGTATAATATACATCAGAAACAGTGAAGTCAGTTGAATAATATCCCATTTACCTCCTAAAAATTTCATAGTCTTTCAATGACTGGGAATAACGCAAAAGTGTTTTTCAATTCTTATGGGTGGAAAATTATCTTGTAATTCTAAGAGAGATAATAATAGTTCAAACATTTGGATTTTTTTCACTGAATTATGACAAGTTCATCCTAAACACTGTATGTCTTAGTTATTTTTCTCATTGCTAAGAGAAAATACTCAACACTCAAAGCTAAAGCAGGCAAAGGTTTATTCAGCTCACAGTTTGTAGAGGTTGTGGTTCATAGCTGGCTGGCTCCAAGGCAGAGTGTCCTGGCAGAGGGGCATCGAGTGGGGAAACAGTCCATGGCACACCAAAAGCAGAAAGTAAGGAGAGAGCAAGCAGCAAGCCGCAAGCAACCATTCTAGTCCTAATTCTGTCCCTTATATTTTATCCAGGCTTCATTGCCCTAGGGATGTAGCACTCACCCAGGGTGGGGTGTCAGGGACCATGAATGATAAATTGAATCTAGGGGACATCCAAGCTTGTCCTTGTTCTACACTTTGGACCAGATTGGAACGTAGAAAGTCCCAGCTCTTTTTTTTTTTTTTTCACAGTTGGAAGTCCCAGGGCTAATGACTGCCATGGCACTCACAGGCAAGAGAAGACCTGCCTGAGAGATAAAGCATCTGAGGAAGTGCAGCTTCTGCATTGCCCTATCTTGTCCTTGTGCTAGTCCTTGCAGGAATACTTTGTTTTTCTTACTAGCCCCTCGTAGCCACCATTACCGTTTCCAGAAACACTCACTGTCCTTCCCTCATTGTCCTTGGCTAGAAATAATGTATAAATACCAAGATTCTTGGTGCCTTGTGGCCTTTTGTTCCCTGCGAATAACTGGTCATCCCAGATCCCTGCCTGCACCACCATTTTGTCTCTTGCTCTTTCTTCCTGCCGTGTACTGTAACACTTGGCAGGAGACTGGGGACTCACTAGTCTCTTAGAACTAGTGCCATGGAAAGGGTCTCTATTAGTGGGGCACCCTTAGTCCTACCCAGGACTATGACAAACCAATCAGTGGAGTCATTTAGTAAATCATACACCTTAATCCTAGCATCACACACTCTAAATCCAACCTATGACCCCACCTATGACCACATGAGGCTAGGATGGGGGGCGTCTAGATAAAAGCCGTAACACTATGCAATTAATTGTCATGCCACATAAGTGACTTTGCTTTTTTTAATGACTTTTTATAGTAGTGTTTGTAACAAGTTTTTGCCAGTAGTAACAGAACATTGGATCAGAATCGATTTTCCTCCAGGAAAGCAGGAGTTTATCTTTAATTCAGACATTAACTATAGAGCTCAAATCAGTAACCTATGAATTCAGGTTTTAATCATTAGGTGAGAATGTGTATAGCCTTTAGGTCCGATAGATAAATGTAGCCTTTACTACAACCTACCAGAAAGGTGTTTGGCAGTGACAGGCTAAGCATATGAATCCTTTAAAGATTAAAGATTATGAAAAATAACTTTCAGTTGAACAATTTCACTTTCAATTAGAGAGACAAACATAATAGAGAGCAGGCGTGGACACAAAAACATCTCATTAAATTTCACAATTATGAAATTGTAATAAAATTTCTATGGGACTATATTGATAGGAGGTTAAAATTACATACAATTTATCAAAGAGTCATTTGATAACTTTTAATTGCTTCCATTTGAATATATTTAAACTCAGTTTTTCCCAAATGAAGGAATTAAAAAGGGATGTTGATTTGAGAGTTGCACAGGCACTTCCGAACCTTTTTCTGAATTTTCCACTCTCTGTTAGGAGGCTATAATTAAGTATTCATGAAAGAGGTAGCTGTAGTTAAAGAAAAGTGTGACTGAGAAATTTGAGTGTTCTACTTCTGTCTCTTTCACTGAGGAGCCAAGTCACATTCACTGTGGCAGTTTTTTTTTTAAGAGGATAAAACAATAAAACCAATCAAAACAAACCAGTGTAAAAGATACAGGACTTCAAAACATTACAAAATCAACAGTAGTTCCCATAATGCCTTTTGATGTCTTCAAAATAGCTGCAGGTAACTTCAGACATAGTAAAAGTCAAACAGGACAGGATAGAATAGAAACAATAAAAACAAGACAATGAATGCAGTAAAGGACTTCAAAACAAGCCAATAGTAAATCCAAAATTGCTACCATAATCTATCTTACTATCTTTGAAACAGCTGCTCCTGCCATCAGATTTGATATAATCAAACAAAACAAAACAAGAAAAGGAAAAAAACCCAACTGAACAAAACAATGGAAACAATATAAGACTTCCAAAACAAGACCATAGGGAATCAATGATGGCTGCAACCCTCAGAAGGAGTTCTCCCCTCTGAAAATGCCACACTGTGTACCGCTGTCCTCTGAACCTATGATCAGACCACTGATCTGCAATGTCAGTGAAACACCAAAGTACCAAAGGCATCCAATTACATTTCTCTTCCATAGCTATCATCACAGCCTGTGTTTCTCTGGATAGGCTGGTTGCTTACAGGGATGGGGGAGGGGTGCGGCAATTGGTATTTCTTGTTTGCCAGCCCATGTGCTGGAAGGAGCCGGAGTCTGGCTGTTCCAGTGGTGGCCCATACATGGCGCTGGTTCCCAGACTAGGCTTGCTTCCTGGTGTGGTCTTGTTCTCTATCCCCCCAGTCCGTGAGTGACTCTAACTCACAGGGAGAGGTTTGGGTCTGGCTCCACTGTGGCAGTTCTAAAATGTTTATTCATTCTTGATATTCTTCTTACTGAAAAGTAGAATCTATGTCCCTGTTCCTAGAATCTGTGCTGATCTTAATAATTGTCTATTATCCATTAAAAATGCAACAGATGTAGCATTATTCAAATTTATATAAGAAGAATCAGATTGCATTCACCTGATCATCCTGTATTCATGTCCGAGATAGTCATACTGGACTGGTCACAGACAGGTACCCCATATGACAGCTCCAGGCAAGCTCATGGGGAGTCTCTGACACCATCAGTAGGTCATTGGATCCCATCCTGGTAACCCATGCATATAAGCCATTGGTTTACTTCATCCCTGGCTAGCACCTGACTTCATGTAGACTCTAGGCAAGGGTGCTTATCTGTAAAATTAACATGCCTGCAGACCTTCTTGTCTAACATGAAGACAGGGAAGCTCAAGTGAAATAACATGCACAGTTGATCTGTTAATTACGAAACCCCAGGACTTAGGCCCCAGAGCAGTGCCCACGGTCCTGCACTTGGACTTTGAGCCAGATCTTGAGCAGGTTTTCCATGGGATGCCTAGGCCTGACATCAGCCTAAGGAGTGGTGTTACGACAGGGACAGTCCACATTCAGTTTTTGACACTGCCTTCCCTGTTGTGTGGTGGCTGGTCCTGATGGTGTAGGCTGCGCTGCTTTTTCTATTTTCACTTGGCCCAAACATGCTTTGGAGAGTCTGTTTCTTTTCCTACCTTTAATAAGACTTTGTGCTTGTCTTGACAAATTCTTTCCGCAGGACAGAAAGAACCTAGAAACCACCTCCAGAGGAAGACTCCAGCACCTTCAAATCCAGTAACATGACAAGGCAGAGAAATTTGCTGTTGGAGGAGGAAAAGTGTGACTGAAAACAGAGGAAGGATCAACCTATGGAATCAAGTTAAAAGTAAGGCCGCATCTGGTATCATTTTCTTCCAACCTTGATTGTGTTCTGCCCCCACCATGAGCCTAGGATGGAGTAAGAAGCAAAAGAAGTCTGCTGGTAGAGAAGAAATAGGACAGAGACCTTCCCTCTCCTGAATATGCACACAGCTTTGACACAAGTATACAAGAGCTGGTGAAACTTGAGGATGGCTCAAGAATGCTGATACAATGCTGTGACTCCTGGATCTGAAAGCAAATATAAAAGAAAAAGAGTCCATAGCTAGAAGCATCTGAAATTTCTAATGGGATAATGGGCAAATCAATGAAAAGGCCCAGGTAGCTCAATTATGAAATGCACTGACTCAACTCTCTTTTAAGTGCCTAATGGAAGAGACATACCACCATTCTGGTGGTATTCTGATACATAGTAGCACTATTTATCTCAAGGTCTCCAGATCTGTTTTACAAGGTCCACTTCTTACCTCCAAAAGCAATGGGCAAATTGTTTGAATAGATACTAACAAAGAAGAGATATCAGTGGCCAATGAGCCAATGCAGAAGTTTTCAGCATTACATATATCAAAGCTATATTTACTGTTGCTACACTTCCAGCTTATTGACTACCATTCAAACATACAAGTAAGTTTGGTGAATATACAGAGCAACTCACATTGCTGGTAAAAATATACATTGCTTAGTAGGAACGGAACATTAAAGATGCTTTGGAAAATGATTTAGTAGTTTCTTATAAAATTTAAAATCTACTACCTATGCAATAGCAATTCTCCAAAATCTTTACCTAAGAGAAATAAAAACACATGTTTATAAGACTCCCAAAGGAATAAGTTTTCAAACTTTACTTGTAGGAGCTAAAAACTGGAAATAAACCAAATAATCATTAGCTCATGTATAGAAAATACAATACTACTCACTTGATGAAAAGAAATGAATTAATGATACATGAACAATATGAATGAATTTCAACTAAGGCTAGGCGAGAGAAACCAGATACAGAAGACTGAAGGATGTCATTTCCATGGCATCCAGAAAAGGTAAAATCTGAGGGAAAAAACTAAATGACAACTTACTACCATTAGAACTGAACAGTGGCAAGGATTGAATATCAAGAGGCATAAGAAAACTCTTTGAGGAAAGAGGAACATTCTGTTTTTATTGTAGTAATGCTAGTTATAGGCTTGCATATATTTTTCAAGATATATGTCACATTAAAATGAGTAAATTTTACTGCATATAAATTTTTAGCACAATAAACCTGAGTTTAAAAAGATTACATAAAACATGATTTAGGGTCTTTGGAGCATAGTACAGAAGTATAACACTATAAATCTTATGTTTCAAGATTCATTTGTTGTTGAGGTTTTTAGGCTGCATTATTTATAGCTCTTTCCCTTGTGGTTTGTGATTTCTGTTTTTTCATGATTACTAAAATATTGAATTTGATTATAGCATGTTGTTGTTTGGTTTTCTTGAATATTTTCTCCATTTAGAGAGCCTAATGAATGTTGCTTGATTCTATTTAAGCAGCTTTGTTGATCAAAAATATTTTCACTTCTTTACTTCCCTAAAGGAAACTTACTCATGTAAGTGCTAAGTCCCTAATCAGTGGTTTTATGAATCACCTCCTATTTTGCAGGCATTGAGAAAGAGTGTAGGGCTGTGTTGAAAGAAACAATAGAAGAACACTTTTGTAAGTCAAATATCAATTTTGTAATGTACAGAGGTGACTCAAACACATATTTTGCATACTTTGTATTTCATTATTTCCTTAATACTGGGTGTATCTGAGTATGCTTATGATTCATCAGTCACCAGTCAAATTGGAGGGACCTTCAAAGTCAAGTGGTTATTGACATTCTTAACAGAAATAGCTCTTCTGTTTTACATAATTGAGGTCAAAAAACAAACAGTCCTGGAGTCCTATCTTTCTCCATAATTTACCTACTCCTGTCTGGCTGACATCCTAAACTACTTTTCTCCTATGCACACAGTTCTCTAATTCTTCAAATTAATGCTACGTTTGTGATCACTTACCTTACTCTCCATCTTTGATTTGACAACCATTGAGGAGAGACTCAACTTGACCCCTTAATGTATCCCTTGAGCCTTATGTATTTGTGATCCTGCTATCTTTTAGAATCTGCAGAAGAGATGCTCCTTCTCTCTCTATGCCCGCACTTTGGATTGATGGAGGCCCTTTTCTGGACCCTCTCCCATTTTCAAAATATACAGAAGCAGAAGTGGTTAAAGAGTAGTTTATGAATCTCTTTGGATTGGCCAGTTTTATGAGTTCAATGAAATGTCATTTGCCTTTTTAGTCACTACATCGATGTTTGCAGAGAGTACAAAAGTAAAATTTCTGGTGTCTCTGTGTGAATCCACACTATGCCTTTGATTATGACCATCTAAAGAATACCCAAATTCTTCACCACTTCATGCAAACAAAACATAAAGGGGGTGAGGGACCAACTTCATTTCTCTTAAGACAGTAGGGTTATTAATGTTATTAAATGTCAACTTTGAGTCCATGTTAATATTCTTGTATGTGATGAAATAGGAAGTACATAAAATATGTCTGCTGTACCTTGAGCTTCTACATGGTCTTACAGTAAAAGAATATATTAATTGTAAAGTTCAAGTGGCCTCCAGTTTTTTTTTTTCCACTGATTTGACTTTAAAAAAAAACTACTGGCAAACTGTGGCAGTCAGAGCTGAGCATTTAGCTGACATTTTCTTGAAAATAAATGAATTGACCCCATCAATTCACAGTAAATAGCTGTTAGTGTTTGTTTGTGGTGATAAAATTTGTGTTTTCTGGTCATAATTAGATTTTTAGAAAACATATCTGCCACTAGGAACTTAAAAAAAAATTTTGTGCTCATATTAACACATTTTTGCTATTGCATAGTAAAAATGTCAACATTTGGAAAATCTGCATAACTTGGTGGACTCATAATTTTCAAGTAACATACATAAGTGACTAAAAAGTCATATATGGATTTTTAAAAAACTCATTTAAAATGCAAATTAAACCAAAGGGATTTCAGGGCATAGAAATCATTGATGTGGTCTCAGACTTACATTGAAAAATATCCTTTAAGAAATACTTAGTATGATTTAAAATATTACTAAATATCCACAGTTATCTGAAAAGCTATTAAAATGTTCCTCCCTCTTCCACTTTATATATTTAATGAAAAGCTTATGAGAAACCACATGACTTTTGTCAAGTGAGAGATTAAATAGATTTGCAAAAACAATGTTACTTTTCTCAGCATCTTTTTGTTTCAAAAAATTTTTCCTAAAAATTGTTTTACCTGTGTAGGCATGAAGTATATTTATTGCTTTTTGAGATGAATTAATATGAATATTTTTTGTAATTTCTCAATATTAACTTTTAATACAAAAATATTGGTTGATATAACCCACATTTAGAAAAAAAACTTCTTTGGAGTTCTCAACATTTAAAAAGTGTAACAGTTTTCTCTGATGACCCATTTAAGAACTACTACCTTTAGAGCCCTGTGTACTAAACAACTATAGGCATTATTTAGTTGGTTTCAGTTGAGTCATTGAAATCAAAATATTGCATGGAATTTTGGAACTGAACTTGTAACCCATCATCTTGCTGACAGAAGTGTTGGTCAAATGTCAGGACGTAGGGGCATGGATTTTTGCACTTCTTGAACCTAATACATCACATAAGCTGGCTGCCTCTGTCTGTCTGTCTGTCTGTCTGTCTGTCTGCCCTCACTTTCTCCCTCTTTCTCAGGAGATCAGTAATATAGAGCATAACTATAAGGTAATTCTATCTCCCTCTGTGTGATGAACTGAGCTCTACATGTCTCTTCAACTGGGGAGTTAGTTGTTCAATGTTTACTTTGTAGAAAATATTATTTAGCTCTATTCAACATATCAGCCCTAATTATGATTTTTTTTTAATAATAAGCAATTAGTTGGGTACAATTTATGTTTGAATACGCAGCACATTACTTGAAGTAATAGTGTGTCCAGTTCTGACATGACTGGGAAAACTATAAATTGACAGTTGAAAATGGCAAATCTAGAAGAGAATCTTTGGATTTACTTAAATCATCCATCAGAGGTTGGACTGGAAAAGAAACCACAATGAACTTCATCTACAACCATCTGTCTTAACCAGGTTCTGTAGAAGACAGGTGCAAGCCAAAGGCTTACAGGCTGATACTTTATTGAGAAGCAAAGCCCCAGGAGAGTAGGAAAAGAATGAGGGAGGTGAGATGGGAAAGATGGAAAAGCAAATACAAGGAAATGTATTATCTATGTAGACAAGCATTACTGATTATGCGATCTTGGAAGACTCTCTTTAGTGAGGCTACAGGAATACCTGGGTCTTAGGAAAATCTATGAAGAGGAAGGGAGAATACATCCCCAGGCCTCTTTCCTTTATTGGTCAACATTTCACCCTGTGGTCCATCAAACCCTACTGCAGGACCTGTGCATCTCATGCCTCACCTGCACCAGGAGAGCCTCAGAGAACAGGTGAAGGGTGATCAGAGAGGTCTTCTTAGGTGGTATCCATGCAAAGCTGGTTTGTATAGGACTGGGGAGAAGTAAAAACAATCAAGGGCTCTGGTGACAGACTCAGCTAAGATGTCATGTGTTACACGGGACTCAACACATACCCCAGCATGCACAGAACCAGCCAACTGGTGTAGAGGAGAATTCTACCAACACAGTATCTATCTCTTTGTATCTTCTCTCACCTTTCACTCACGCAGTGAGAAATTAACCATTCCAAAAAGGGAATTATAAGTCTCTAGGGAAAGATCCGTTTGTAGATCGCAGGCATTTCAGGTGTCACACCCACCCAGGGTGGCTTCTATAAATAGCTAGGAAACCTTTGAGATGAACTGGTTACCCAAATTCTCCTATTGTTTTTATTTTTATTGATTTTATTTCAGCAAGAACACCATGTTAAATTCTAGTCCTTCCCAAATACGGTTTATATTTTCACTTCTTTTCAACAAAGGAAAATTTTATATTACCCATGAAAAGAGTATAAGGGCTGAATCACTGAGTGTGCAGATTCTAGCTCTGTTGGCCCGGAGTCCCTTTGAAGCATATCACAAACTGAAAACTAATCTGTCCTTCCCATCTGGTCTCTGCACCACTAACAGCGTCTCCCGCTTTCCAACTTCTTCATGCTGACTGTGTATCCTTCCAGGGAAAACTTAAAAAAAAATCATCAACTGTGATCCAATATGGTAAGGCACCTGAGAGCCATGGAACAGTAGAAAGAAACATGTGATCACTGTCTGGCTTTGGTCTTAATGGGAAGGTGGTTATCTTATTTAGCTCTATTATTATAGGGACAATTATATTTTCTTCAAAAAGTCAGCTATCTTTGTTTGCCTGCTTGTGTCTTATCTATATTTGGAATGTGATATTTAACTTAAGATAATGAAGCTAAGTGAATGATGCATTGAAAAATAGTGTGGGGGTAAGGGCTAAAACATCACCTAATGAAGGGAAGAGCAGAATTAGGCTTTGGGAGAAATTGGAAGCATACTTTTGTCTCTGACCCAGAAAAGAGATTTATAGAGGCAAAGAATTGAAACACATGATTTTCTTTAAATTTCCTGCCTTACATTAAACATGTTATTTAATTAACAGTTCAGCCTTCCTTGAAGATTTTCAGAAAACATTTGTACCTAGGACCATTGTCTTTTATGATTCAAGCACTCTCTGTGCTATTTCTCCCTATTTTCGGACTGCATTAAATCAGAAAAAATTCTGAAAATAATTTTAGTGGGATCTGGGGTACAGCTCAGTGGGAGAACACATTCTTAACATGTGCATAGCCCT
>PVJX010025244.1:9378-27238 GCA_004027295.1 Dolichotis patagonum | reverse complement strand
AAAGCAAGTAATAATCAAACCAGAGTGGGTATCTTAGTGAATCTTGTCATCTTCAGTGTAGTTGCCTATACTCTTAGACTTGATGCTATCCATCATAACAGATTTAAATAAAATCAGTCAATACAAAGTAGCAATCTAACAAACCAGATTCAAATAAGATCAGTCATAATAAGACAGTATAAGTTATAAAGGGCTTCAGGTTAAGTTGATAGGAAAATTAGGGATGATTACCATAATATGTCCTCTTATTTTTGGGATAGCTGACCATGTCCTCAAGTCTAGTGTAAGTAGACAAACTGGAACAGCACATAATCCATCCAAGCAGAGTGGTGAGAACAATGTAAATTTTAAATCTTGTTACCCCATTAACAATATCCTCTGCCTCCCTTTTTTAGACAGTTCCTCCCCTTTCACTCCCATAGGGTACACTGCTTGTTTTGGGTCCCACTGTCTCCCTATATAGAGCATCTCAATGGACCCTATTTCCTGATCTACTCTGCCTGTGTTTCTCTCTGTTACTATTTCGAGGCCCTCTATCCAGGTCATAATTTCACAGCTGCTCACTGTACGTTAGAGTAGGATTGCTGTCATTGAGACCACAGGAAGACGTAGGCATGTAGGAGCTCACCTCGAATCCCAGTACTCGCAGTCTGAGGCAGAAAGATCTCAGATTTGAGCCCAACATGGGCAGTGGAGTGACTTAGTGTGACCTTGACTTAAATTAAAATAAACTGGCCCTGAAGCAAGGCCAGCAGATCGCTGTAGCTGCTGGTTTCAAACAGGAGCCTAAAGAGAATTCTTTCTGTGGTCTGTTGGCCCTTTCAAACTTTGGAAATGGAATGGTCAATTCATCAGAAAGAAATAGCAGGTGAGTATAGCGGACTTCGGGGGGCCTGTAGGGGAGAGACCCTGGCGTGTCAGGACCTGCACCGTGCGTTTGACTCCGGGTGCCGAGAGAACAAGGAGCTCCTTCCCTCTCTGGGGGGCGGCTGAGAGTGTGGCAGACTTTCTGCTGCCTACAGGGGAGAGACCCTGGCACGTCGGGACCTGCACCATGCTGTTGACTGGGGGTGCCAGGAGAAAAGGAACTCTTCCCGTCTCTGAGGGGCAACTGTGATCCTGCCTGCATGTGGGCTAAGAATCAGACATCTCATGTCATCCTGTCCCCCATCCCGTGTGTCCCTTCCCCCTCCCCCCTGCCTAGCAAGTGGGAGCCAGTGAACTACACATCTTGTGAAAAGATTGGCTATGTTATTTAGTATGAGCTCCCCATATGCAAAGATAAGGACAACCATTTGGAAGAAAACAAGAGACAATATGACAGATAGTGAAGATCTCTGGTTGTCTAACTTTGAAATTTATGCTTTCTTATGTCTCATTCTGTTCTGTTTTGTTCTGTTGTTTTGTTGTGTTTAATTTTACCCCCTTTTAAAATAAAATTTAAAAAAATAAATAAAATAAATTAAAATAAAAAGAGGGCTCAGTGCACGAAAGAAAGGCAGAGAGATAGCCAACAGAAAGGCAAGGGAGACCCAACCCTTCCTCTGAGATCCACGGCCCACACGGCCCACGTGTGGCCAGCGTCTATCCCTTCTGTGGAAAGCCTAGCTCCCCCCTGGAGTACTGCCTCTTATCAGCAGAGGGCGCAGCTGAGGGACGGCTTGTGGGTTGCTGGATTACTTCAGCGCTGTTAGAAAGACTGGCCTGGGACACCAGGTACCAACACAATTAGAAAGCAGGAACTTTCAAGTGAATGGCTACACAGGACACACAAGGAGGACGGTGAAAATGTGGTGTGTTGGAAAGAAGCCTTTCAGTTGGAAGGATGTGCCCACGTTTCAAAGGTGGTCACCTTAGCAATATAAATCCTGCCAACCCAAGCGCAGTCCAACCCTTCCATTTCTCGGGGTCTTCTTCAGTTTCCGTCCTCAGGGTTCTAACGCTCGCGCTGTAAGGTCCTCCATTTCTCTGCTTCGGTGGAACCTGGGAATGTTATATTTTTATATTACGAGTGGAATTCCATCCTGATTCCTGTCTCAATAGATTCATTGTTGGTGCACAGGGAAGTTATTGATCTTTGTATATTGATTTTTCATCCTGTCCCTTTCTTGATTGATTTGTTTGATCTCATCTTTTGCATGACTATGGAAAGATGAAATCCACTTTTGTTTAACTCACACACACTAATAAAAAGATTTCAAAATTTTAAAGGGGCTTCACAATTCATCTAGACATAGGATTGGGAAACTAGAATCGGTGAACCAAATCTAGTCCACTGTATTTTTTGTAAATAAAATTTGATTGAAATTCAGGATTAAAAAGTACTTAAATTTCTAAATATTTTACGAAAGTTATCCCTTGAAAAATTCTTTGTAACCTAACTTTAATTCAACCCCAATACCTGTAATGCAAACTAAAGATAGTATCATCATTCCTGAATATAGTATAGTTTATGCAGAAGTCTCAAGGTCATGGTTATATTTTTAGTACCTAAACTTTCAAAGTTTAGCACCTTTAATGCAGTTTTTAAAAATGTTATACGTCCTGTCATTCAATATCATCTATAAGTTCTAAGTATTTTTCACATATATCTTCTCAATCTAAAATAGATTTAGGAGAAATTTTTCACTTAATTTCTCTTTTAAAGATCTGCAAACTAGAACTCCAAAATTAAATAATTTACACAAGAAAAATTACCCAATGATATAAATCTGAAAATGTATATTCCCAAATTTATGTTTACGTTTTCTAATTAAAAAAAGAATTCTTTGTCCTTAACCTCTATGGCTCATGTGTACCTGGTCTCAGCAGTGTTCTGTCCTTTGACTAGCTCTGACTTTCATCCTTACTGTGATCTCACCTTTACCGAGGCAGTCAGGCATCTGTGTGCCTTCCTGTGCAGACGTCTGTGCGCCATGAACTTGTGCATTTAGCAGTTGTTTATTTCATTACCATGAGGTTCGATGAGGATTCTTTAACATAAAGATCCCAACGATGAGACCGCTGAGCTCACTTTAAACATCTACATGCCTCCACGTATCAGAAGAAGAATTTTATTTTCTGTTAATTAGAAGTAACTCCTAGCAAGGTAGCAAAGGTAAGAAAATTACCTAATCATCCATCAGTGAAGCTAAGCTGACCAGGATTTTCCCTGGGAAGATTTATTAGTGTCTTTGAAGGAACATGGAACATTTTGGACAACAGGATAAACTCACTCCTCAGAAAAGGCTTCTGCATGTCTGATTCCTGGGATCAGGAACATTGCATCTTTCCTACCTGAAGGGAACATGAAACCAATGAGAAAAACACAGTGGTCAGGGGGTTAGAAGCCCATGGTCACCCCCACCCAGCCAGGGAAGACGGTCCTTTGCTTTCGTGACATGAACGGGAAGGGAAGGACCGGTGCAGATGCCAAGGGGCAGGGATGTTGCCCAAGGACGTGAATCTTTACAGAACCGCCCTACCGGTCAGAGCGAACCGTCATAGCCTGTGAGCTAAGACACAGAGAAGCACCTCTGCCGAGCGGGCTGTCCTTAACGCGCTCTCCTTCTGGCTAAACCTCTTCCTTCTGCTGTGATGGCAATTTTTATTTTAAGTGAAGGAGAGTGTGATTACTTGTTGAAAAAGTGGGTTTTACACCTCTGGCTGGATTTTACATTAACAGAATCACGTAATTGCTGAGAAAATACTCAGTTTGCTCCTCTGCTATGATTGAAGAGAAGTGGTTTTCTCAAGCCGAGAGGGTGTAGTGCATCTGCCATCGTTACGGTTCCACAATTATAGTTTAATAGGCTGGGAAACACCTACAGGTACCGCACGGTAACCTCTGCGACAGCACCGGCCCCGGCTACAAGTTGTCATCTGCACTCACGGGATTCAAATTGCAGTGAGGGCTTTGATGGCTCTCACTAATAATGGCTGCATGCGCGCTCCTTTCACACACTGAAACTATGTGAAGCCCCATGGCCGCCTGCTGACTGAATCTTCACCCCACAGGCAGAAGGAGACAGCGCACCCCCTATTTATCACCCCCCAAGCGCACTCTTTTCTCCGTACTTGGACTGCAAAGCAGAAATCTTTTCTTGTTTATTTTTTCAAACTAAGAAAATGTGTTTGCAGCCTGACAGACATGGACCTTATCCTGCTTTGACAACTTTACTAAATACATTTGGGCAATGCCTTGGACTTTGAAAAGTTTGTTTGATTTTTTTATAAAGTAACCACTATGAATATAACGGAATCACTTTAAGGACGATGTATAAATTGCTACCACATAATGCAGTCACTTACTGCTCACTTCTTCCACCCCCCTCTTACATCCTAGTGCATGTGCGTGTGTTATCACTTTGCACCGTGTCTTCACTCTCATCTTCTGACTATTGTCGTGCCTCACTCACCTAAATGGATCTATGTGGTTTCTAAAATAGGTGTCTACACCAAGTATTACAATTACACAACTACTGGACAACTACTAGGTGGATATACAGTAACTCTACATACACAGTGAAACCTTGGCTCACAAACTTAATTCTTCTACAATTCTGGCTGCAAATCAAATTGACAAGAATCAAATCAAATTTCCCCATAAGGTCAACAACGAAGCTATGTTGTGATCTGGGGTACCCATGTATCTAGTTGACAGAGTACCCTAAAGGAGTTTCCAAATAGGCAACCCACAACTGGCCACACAAATCCCAAAGCCATGACTCGGAAAAGCCCAGGCTTCATAGGTTTTGGCCTCAGTCTCCACAAAGTAGCTGGAGGAAGGCCAGGGCTGGCCACCTCCGTCTTGGTGAGTAGGGTGATTGTTTGCCTTCCCCACCACCCACGGAGACAGCCCACCTGCCGTGCACAGAGGATTCCATGGCAGTAACTCAGCTGACTCAAGGGCTTCAGCAAAATGCGCTGGCAGTGAATGTGTCCCGTTTCACTAACTTGAAGAAACGACAGTCACAAAAGGCAGCCGTCTGTCTGCATCAGCCAGAGCTCTGACACCCTGCACCTCACAGTTTAGCCACAGTACTATGTCTGTCTGTTGAGAAATGATGAACTCAGCAGCTGACTTCACGCCTCTTAACAGTGGCTCCCAGGGGGTGTGTTTATGGCCACCGTCATCATTTTGCTGGTGTTTCAGGTGTAACGGGCAGAGGATGTGGGTTCTCAGTGCCAGGGGGATTTACTTCCCAGAACGAGGAGCAAGCAGTGGTTGGAAAAGCGGCCTCAGCTTCCCGCCCCGTCAGCTCACACTCCAAGCCTTCTGCTCAGGGGAACACAATCCATCATTTTGAGCCGTCGTATTTTTTTCTTAGCTTAATGGCTCTTTATTCTTTGTAAACTTATAAAGAGTTGGTTCCTTGTTAGCCTCAATTTAGGTAAAAGCATTTAAGCTGCAAGCAACAATGATCAACTTTCTTGTGTTACAGCTGATTTGAATGATCATGTGTACTGGTTTCCCTTCCGCTAAAAGGGAAACTCCTGCAGCAGAAATGTTACATGAATATTTCCCCATTTTCCTGGTAAATCCCACAGTTAAAAGCTACTGGACTGTCATTTTCATGATTCTGCAGAGGCTGAGTGAAAACTTATATGAAATGAAATCACTGAATAAGACTGCTGTAAATAATACTTACAGAAGAGCTAGGACTGGTTAAAACATGCCATGAATTTCAAAAGAATATTCCTAGACTACCCACTTTCTTATCCAGTAGGTCATGCCCAAAGAAACATCATTTTAATGATATTGTTTCCTTAATTATAGCCAAAGTCTGGTCATAAATATTAGATATGAATATGCATTATGAAGATCATATATGAAATCGTGATGCAAAGTTTAAATTTTCAGAAGGGCTACAGTGCTAGGATGCTAAGGCTACGATAGCACAGCCCCATCATTACCTGGGTGGCCTGAACAACAGAAATCTATTTGAGTACAGTTGTGAAAACCAGAAGTCTGAGACCAAGTGTTCCTAGGTCTTAATTTAATTGCCTTCAGAAAATCCCAATATCCACATCAAGTCACCTGCCAAGGCCCTGGGATTAGATGTGAGTGCATGAATTTCAGTGGGGTCAAGTTCAGCCCCTAACTGCTGCAAAGACACAAATCTGCAAGGAACCAAGCAAGCACAGCACTGTGTCCCCTCCCCCACACACCCCACATCTGCTCTGTGACGAGCAGGACTCATGGGACCTCTTCTAGGCCCTCCGCTGCTCCCACCAGCTGGGGTCGCCCAGCTCGGCCCCTGTCTTCTTTGACTTCCTGCCCAGCCCTCCTGAGTATCTGGCTCTCTGGCCTTATTTTTCTGCTTTCTGTTCTGAATCTTCTTGTGCTTTTAAGCAGTTTTCTGCCCTTTTAACTTTCTGTGAGCTGACATTTTTAATAGTGAGAGACTTGATACAGTGCTACTTCATGGGTCAATCTCCGCTACTGTGGCTCCAATGTTACAGAAAACAGCAAGACAGGGAGGATGAGGTGAGATGAGAGGAAATCTCTGCTCCCAGCCTCTGTTGTAGGGTCTCTGCATTTTACACCCTTATTCTAGTTGCTGCATCCAAGGGTCAGGTCTGAAAAGAGTCTGTCAGTTACTCTCACTGCTCTGGTCCGGGGTGACCCAGCCTGTGAAGGCCAGTGCAGGCCCCTCCCCAGACAGCTAGAAACCTGCCGGTGGTTCCATCCATGGTTTCTCAGACGCACAGTGAACATGCAGATCCTAAACATTTGAGCTACCTTACCGATAAATTATGTCTGGTTCCACGGGATGGTTTTTTTGAGGGCATAAAACTGTGCTTTTTAAACACTTAAGTGAAGACAAAATTTAATAGATCTTCATATAAACATAGCTAAAACTTTTAGCTGCATTTCTGTTGGTGTAAGTTATAGGCAGACCTACATCAAAATGCTGGGTTTTTTAATTCTGCAGAAGAACTAAATATGGAGGGATGATCATTTCCTAGGAAAGCTCAAATCTTATGTGAATATCACAAGGCTCTCACCCTGCACAGGTGAAATCCTCACAGAATTTCTTCCATACGGGGTCTGCGAGTTGGATTAGTGTCCAGCTCAGATACTGTCCCCTTGGGAGTAGTTTGAACATGACTTTGAGTGCAATATTTTTCCTTCATTTGATTTGTGTTACACTTAGGAGAAACACTTTTCTGTTTAAAGGGTCTTTATTATTATTCCCTGAGATTTCAATGCGTTAAAGTCATGTTTCCTCTAAGGAAAACAGGCACCTTGTCCCATTTATGGAATTCAAACTCTGTGCAGTCTGTAAAAGCAGTCCCATAAATACTCATTCATTGCCTGATTAGATCACATGATTTTGCTAAAATGACTTTGCCTTGTGATTATGCTTTATTTATTCCATTATGAAAATGAGTTCCAATTTCCTCCCCACGAAGTGGAACGATGTCTCCTAGGAGGTGACCCAGGAATAAACAAGGGTAACAAGTGCTGCTTGGTGCCAACTCAATCTTCTGCAGAAAAGCTTGTCAGTGAAGCGTCCCTGGCTTGGTAGCTCCCTGGGGGAGAGCAACAGGCACTTCAGGGCGTGTCTGTGTGGTCATGGGGGTGGGATCCTCCGGGGTTGGTACCTGCCTCTTGCCTCTTCCTGTGGGAAGCTGTGCCCCCGCTCATTTCCTGGACACCATGCAGCAAGCATCCTCGCTCCGCCATGCCCATGCACCGTGACGTGTCTGCCAGGGACTGAGCAGACTGCAGGCTGAGGCCTCTGAAATGCTGAGCAAAATGGGCAGCTTCCTTCATTAAATTGTGGGTTTCAGACGCTTGGTCCCAGTCACAGGAAGGCTGACTAACCCCATGAGTTTTATTGCTTGAAAAATTCCCAGTGGCACAGAGATCTGAGTGTATCACACCCTGTGACGGTGATGGACGTTGTGAACCTATAGGTTGTGACACCTTCATCACATCATGGTTACACTTTTGTATTTACTTTTTTTGACACCTCAAAGACAATGTACATTTCATAAATTAACTACTAACTCTGTAAGTAGCAAGTAATTAATTTATCTGATGATTTGATATCCTCACATATTTTGTAAGTTTGATCTTTATCTAAAAATCTATGGGATAAATTATGTCAAGTAGCTCCCGTGAGGTGGCAGGAAAACATAAGCAGGATAAAAACAATGGATTTGTAATCTCAATGGAGATCAGCTTCTTGTGGTGACCTTTAACTGATACTTGAAATCAAGCCACACTCATCAAATCTTGTTTTAGAATTGTCTTTCCCAGGAAACTTTTGAAAGTATATAAAGCCAAGTCATGTTCAAGAAAGAAAGGTTTGAAAGGTGTATAAATGATTACCTTAATGTAACTAAGAGTCTGACTGCAGTGAGGTGGTATCATGTGTAAACTCTAATTACACGTGTACAGCATGAAATGAGAAGGCACCTAAACACACGAACAGTGGTGAAGAGCACAAAGAGAGTAACGGAAGCCCAGCAGCAAACATCCAGCGTCACGCTCTCTGTTTTTTTCTGATTTAACCAATAGAAAGTAAGTAGCATTAAAAAGATGAAGTAATAGAGATGGGATATGTCTACATAATATATATAAAACTGTAGAAGGAAAATAATTGTATGACAAATAACTGTGTCGCCTTGGAAAGAAACAGGGCTTATGATGTTGAGCAATAAAAACAAGGAAGCACACAGGAAATAAAGAAGACTTGAGTGTTGACATTCACAAATGCTTTCATTTTATGAAACAATAGAATTAGAAAATACAGTTAGTAGGACAAGGATAATAAGTTTAAAGGGAAGGCTTCGATATCTGTACAGCTGACAATCATAAAAATATACCTGAGTGTAGGAGCATGGATCTTAGACGGCATTGATGCACATGAGCAGAAGACATAAGGGCGTGTGCTCCAAAGTTCCACTGTTTCAACTTGCCTTGGGGAAGAGTGGTCACCCCATTGTGTCAGGCAAGGCCCAGGGTCCTGATGTGGGGCCCATCTCATGCTTTACCTCTGGATTATCAGCTGGATGGTGGGAACACCCAGTCATAAGTTCCAGCTTGGTGGTCAAAATGAGAAAAAGCGTCTTAGAATGATACATATAAGAGACTACAGTTACTCTTTCGTAGGATATGGAAATATGGATATAAGATATTCAATACATCGTACATGTTTAAAACACAGAGTTTCTCTTTTTCATTAGGAAAATAATGTTTAATTCTCATTTAATGATTTTATATAGTTTTTTCCTCAAATTTCCATTTTAGTGATCACATTTGTAAATATGTGAGAAAGGTGACACATTTTATGTACAATTAAAATATAGATAATTTATTATAAAATAAAGGGTTCTCTTGGAAAACTGCAAGTTTCCAGGTTGCGCTTGAAGACTCAGGCTCCGAAGTGGAGAGAGTAAATTTCACGCATCATCTCAACAAACCTTGAGGACACAGTCACTGGACTCCGCATAATCCCATTTAGAGCAAAATGCTGCATGACCGACATCACAAAGGCCACAACAAAATGTGTGTCTCTACCAACTTAAATTAATGTGGGCTCAAGGGGGGGCAATACACCAAAACAGTTGGTTTATTACTCGTGTTTTGAAGTCCCTAAGAGATCTTTGATGATGTATTTTGACTGATCTCCAATTCAAAACGAAATACTTGAGTATCTTGCACTAAATGGAAACAGCAAATACCAGCCTGGCTGAGTGACTGGAGTTCAGGGTCGTGCATTTTACAGTGACGTGTCAGTCACCTTCTCCTCACGGGGATGCCATCCCGGAACCTGGTCAGGAGGAAAGGTTTCTCTCTGTCTCCTCCTTATAATCCAGGGTTGGCTGGCTTCGGGGCAGAGATGTCCTGGCACTGGGCCAGAGCTGTGGAGAGCCCCTGCGTCAGGGGCCAAGGAAGCAGAGACAGGCAGGAACAGGGGGGAGATGCGGCCGTCCAGGTCACCTCAGGTGCCAGCCTCTTCTGAACAGGCCGGGTCTCCTGCCAGCGGTCAGCGCCACACGTGACCCCGTCACCAGAGTCCTGCGAGGGGCAGGCCCATCGCCAACTGTCACGCCTCATTAGGGGTTGAACGGACCCTGCTCACGTTGTGCTGTTTTTAAGAGGCATTAGCGGACTCTTTAGTGGTCTGGTAACAAGCGGCTAGGTTTAATGTTAGAATTTATCTTCTTTTTACTGTGATGTCATGCCGGGTTCTCTTACACACTCAGCCGCGTGGTTCAGCATCTCATAAATGGTGCTCTGAGCCTGCTAAACACTGCCCGGTTGGAAGGCTTCTCCTTTTCTCTCCGCCACGTTGGCTGGCACTGGGGAAAGATCCCTCCTGCCTTCCTCGGGCTCAGTGGAGCCCGGGACGTGCTGTCCCGTTCTCCTGTCACAGTCGCACGGCCCGGCTCGAGGGTCACCTGACCCTGCATGTCCTGCTCACCATGCAGCCAGTGCTCCTGTCCTGGTCTCTGCGGGCAGCGTCCAGCAGCACTGCATCTCGTCCCCACCCGGCAGGGACGCATCTGCCCAGGGCCCTGGGCTGCTCGTCCTTCACCCTCGCCGGCCCACGTGCTCGCAGGGACAGTGCAGTCTCCGCGGCAAGCACAGAACCTGGCCGGAACAGGGGCACGGAGGAGGCTGGTCAGTAACAGGGTCCGCACCTGAGCCCAGGTGGTTCCCACTCAGCAGATGGCGCTGTCTACACCCCTACACCCCTCCACGGCGTCCAGGAGGCCGAATGAGGCGCCGGCAGGAGATTGTCAATGAATGTATTTAAATACAAATCTGTCCGCTGATGAGGAGTGAAATACAAAGTCAGTGTCAGAGGAAATAAGGGAAGCTCACAAGTGTGTACCGTTAAAGGGTTTTACCCTGAGCTGCAGAATGTGCAAAGTCGTAAGTGAAATTAGAAAACATTGAACAAATAAATAAAAAGGGAAAATATGAACACTCCACTCACTAAATTTATCAGCGAAAATTTGTAACACCAAAAGCAGTATTGACAATGAGAGAAGAAACAAGGTCGGTCCCCTAAAATCCCTCCTTGTGGCACTGTGAATGTCACACCAAATGAAGCACAAACATGCCAGTGAAAGAAACAGCAAGGATGAGAGTAAAAGTTAACTCTCATTTTAAAAGCAGTGAATGGGGTGTGCTCAGAGCAGTGTCCAGGAGAACGGCATCTCCGTGTGCAACACACCCAACAGGAATCCAGGCTCATGTGACAAGGGGCACAGAGCCTGCAACCTACACGTGTGCTCCGCAGGCCTCCACACAGCTTGGGGACAGCACCAAGGGGACCAGGCTCAGAGAAGGGGAAGCCATAGCATGTGGTGGAGGAGGGGGACAATTTGCATGTGTCCACAGGTAATCTGCTGGTAGTCCACAAGTAAAGATTTGAATTTCTATTTTCAATACATTTAAAATAATAATAATAATAATAATAATAATAATAATAAAGCAATGAAACAAAGAAGAAATCAATAAAGGAAACTTCATCTTTGAAAAGATACAAAATTCCCAAAATCTTAGTTAAATGGATGAAAGAATGAGAGAGAAAGAGAGAGAGAGAGAGAGAGAGAGAGAGAAATACTCAAATGATTAAAATCACAGATGAAAGAGGTTTAAACAACCACCTGGAAAACATTTTTTAAAATTACAGAGAAATGACAATGACAATTATGTGCCAACAACTTAGATATCTAAAAAATAAATAAATTCCAACAATGATACAAACTGATAAAACTGACTCAAGGAAAAGCAAGAAATCTAAAACAAATCTAAAAACTGCCAGAGTATTGATTGAATAGTTAAATATTTTGCCACAATAGAAAACACAGGCCCAAATGGTTCATAGTAAATTTTACCAGAATAACTACAGTCTACATAATAAGTATTTCTATCCTTTTCCAAAACAGAGGAAAGCATCCCGTAAAATCTGCAGACTAACTCCTCTCCTTTATGTCTTAAACACACACATCTCTTAAACTCAGCATCCACAAATTGAATCAATTTGAATTAATAAAAGACAGCACTCCATTACCAAGTGTAACTAATCTCTAGGAATGCAAGGTTGGCTTGGTATGCAAAAGTCAGTTAAGATACAACAGATATAGAAAAGAACGCATAACAAAAGAAAGATTAATAAAAGACAACAGATTCACTATCATCTCAATCTAGATCTAGAGGAGAAAGATTTGCCCAAATCAAGTGCATCCTCATGATAAAAACACTCAACAAAGAACCTGGTTCAGAATATGAGAATTTCCCATGATAACATGGTAAAATATCCTCTCAGAGCTGATTAGTAACTGAGCTTTTATTTCAGGTTACATCTTGTAAACTTGGCTTATGACAGTTATTTCAAGTGTTCTTACATCTTTTATATCACACGAGTATGTTTATCTGTCTCTGTCTTATTTCTCACAGCTGGATGTGGACCTGTTATTGCCTCAAAAGGAAATTTGTGAGAGTTTTACATTGTATATAGAACCTTGGAGGTGATTAAATATGATTGCAAGATTGTGTTGTTATCTTGACAAGAACAATTCCAATCAAGTGTTGAAGTTGGAAGTACAGTAATTACACTACTGTTTAAACTTCTTGTCTTTAAAAAGAAAAATGAATTTTCATCTCACATTCATGTAAAAAGATCCCACACTGATATTTTCATATATTTGCTATTTTTATTCTGCCCATATTAAGAAAAAATTTTAAGTAGCATAAAATCAAGACAATTGTACCATGTGAAAAACTACTGAACCAAACCAGTGGTGGTCGGCAGGGCTGGGGACAGGGTCAATGCACAAAGGGGCTTCAGGAGAAATGTGGGGGCTGTAACTGCTGTGCACCTTTTCTGAGTGGTTGACATGCATGAACGCATGGGAAACACCTCCTAGAACTGTGTGGCAGAAATATGAATATTTCTACATGTAAATTAGAAATAAATATATTGCAAAACAAGACACTAAGAAACAAAGCCAAAAACGTTAGCAGCTCCTGAATCTAGAATAATTCTGGTGAGGGGGCTGTGGACAGGAGCATGGAACCAAAGCCAGTGTAAAGCTGTACGCTGGAAGTCAAGGCCAAGAAGGCTGTCATCTATCGTGAGAGTCCTCCAGTGTTTTCCATGACATAATGCATAGAATAATACAACAATGTGGCTTAGCACATAATTATCGGAAGCAGGTCCAAGGTCCTGTGCTCACAGGTACCTGAGAAGTACTGTTTGTTATATACAACAAAGGATTGGAAAATACCCATGACAGATCACAAATGCTGCATTAACAATTTGCTTTGACCATGAATATCACTTGGTAAATGTAAGGAAAGCTCTTAAGAGACATAGTTTTGCCCTTGGAATTGAATGGCTGAATGGTGACGTCGTCGAGCTGTTTCCCTATAACTTCTGGTTTTCCTCTTAGCGTAAGTTTTTCTGTGAGCTTCTTAAGGCCAGAGTGACAGGAAGGTCATGTGACAAGGGCAGCCCTGCTTCTCCTGGGCAGAAGCCTGGTAAGTGTTTCACAGATTGCAGGTGCGGCCCCCCGGCAGGCTTGGTCCGGCAGAAATTCTGCACGCCTGACTCAAACACTGTAGTTCTCTTCACATTAGAAATATCCTGATGGGCTGGGGTTTTTTTTTGCCATGAATTAATACTTTCCCCAGGCTGGGCATAGCATTGCATGCCTATAGTCCCAGCACTTGGGACACTGAGGCAGAAAGATTGCTAAGAGTTCAAGGCCAGCCTTGAACAAAACCCTGCCTCAAAATACACACACACACACACACACACACACACACACACACAAACTTTTCCCAAAAAAAGAAAAAAAACAAACAAAATAAAACACTAACCAGCTATTTATTCATCTCACACATTTTGGAAAAAAATGAAAAGAAATCAAATTTCATGACTAAAAATGTTTGTGTTCATTTTAAGTTGAAATACACCACAAAATGGTCTTTAATTTTTGATGCATTACTGTTAGAAGAAACATAAATTCTATGTTCATTCTGATGAATTCCTACAATTTGAAGAAGAAAAATGTTAAAAATTCATAATCTTTTGAACACAGAGAACGTGACTTTCAACATGTCTGCAGTTCAGCAGAGCACTGTAACTGCTGTTATAACTTGAAATTCCATGTGTTTCCCATGTCAGTATATCTTACTGCAATCTGCAGTTCCAGTTAGATTGTGGATCATGAAGTCTGGGAAAATCTTGCTGGTTCTCCTTAGCTTCATGCAGTGGGCAGTTTACGCAAACTCCGCAGCCCTCCTCGTCTGCTTTTGTAAAACAGGGAGGTACCAGGGACCCTGAATTCTGAAGTGGTTTGGAATCCAAGTGTCTCCCCAAACTCTCCCGAGCTCAGAAGCGTGGTTCTGGAGTGTGTGTGGGAGCTGGGGCACTGTCCTTTTGGGGATTTGCCCACTTGAGGGTTTGGAGGCTGCATCTGCTGCTGGGAGGCTGACTGCTTGGAAGAGGTGGTCGTGGGAGGTGACCAGGGAGAATTTGTCTCTCTTCTGGGCTCCTCCCTTCTTTCTCCACATTCTGATCACCATGACATGAGCTGTCTTCCTCCGCCAAGCCCTCCCATTGGCACTGCCTGCCTGGCAGCCAGCTGCCCATACAGACACTTCAGGAAATGTGAGCCCACATAAACTTCACCCTGTGACTATCAGACCTTTGTTGTGCAAGTGATGAGAAGGTCATTAAGATAAGTTCTTAAAACCTGCTGGCACAGTGTCTTGAGCCCCTACTAAATAGCTCCGTCTTCTCTGCAGACAGTGTCAAGCAGACAAAAGTCAGTTCATAGAACCAGGGGCAGGCGCGCGGCAAAGACCTGGCACTCCAGCCTGCTGTGTGCTACCATCACAGACTCGAAGAGAAGATGAAGCTAGTGGTGTGCTGTGCAGTCACACTCCAGCTCCTGTCCTGGCTTTAGCACCAGGAACGTGGAGGTGTCACCGCTGAGGTTTAGACAGGTCTGGTCATGGAGTTGCACCTATCAGCCTGGCTGGGCTGTCACGACCTGGTATCTGTCAAACACCGTTGTATGTCTGCAGAGACGCTTTGCTGGTAAGACTAAAGTTCAGATCTGTACGGCAGGAAGCAGATTTCCCTGCACGATGTGGGTCAAGCCTCTCCAGTCATTGAGGGCCTACATAGAACAAAGACCAACCAGTCTTGTAAAAACAACGCTGCCAGGAGACCGACCTCAGACATGGCTAAAACTGCTCCCTGAAGCCTGACTACAGAATTCTTCTGATAACTTTAGATTTGGAAAACTCCTCCAGGTTCAAACATACCAATCTCTCTTTTCTCTCTGTCACTCTGTCTTTGTCTCTCTCCTCTCCCTGCCTATCTCTCTCTCTCTCTCTCTCTCTCTCTCTCTCTCTCTCTCTCATCCATTACCAAAGTCTCCCAATCTTTACCATGACATAAAGTGTCAAATAATCCACCAAAGTTGCTTAGCATAGAGTTATGAGAGCCATGTCTAAGGTCATGTGATTATGGGGAAGTGAGAAGTACTCTTTTTTACACAGCAACAAAGGACTGGAAAATGTGAATGACAGGTCAGAAGTTCTGGATTAACAATTTGCTTCTATAATAACCATGAGTACCCTTCTGCCAAATTTAATCAAACTTTCATCCCTGTAAGTAAGATTAATTCCTCCCCCAGTGCCTTTCTTATTGTTCAAAGGTGGAAAGCAAGCACAGGGGAGGATTCTTCTACGCTGCTGCCTTGGCCTCTCTGCTGCCTGTGTTGACAGCATCTGGGAATCTCCCTCCCACAGAATTCTCCTAGGTCTGCTTTCTAATACCTCAACACCAACAACATCAACAACAACAACAACACACACACACACACACTCCGGGTAGTGTCGTTTTCCCTGCCTACTTGGTGGCGGATCAGTCTACAACTGTGACTGCTGGTGGTGGAGGTACTTCTTTGCCACTGTGGGCAGACTGCTCCGGAGCTATTACTGTTCCATGTTGACTATGTCATAGTGAGGCTCCTTTGTTACCATCGATCCTGTGCTCTCTCCTGGTAGATAATTTCCCCTCCCTTCCACTGGGTCCCATCTGAGGTTTCTAACAGGGACCACACACATGCAGGATGGCCTTGTAGGTGGTCATGTGATGCCCCATGGCTGATTCTCTCTCCTCTCTCAGCTCAATGGATCTTGCATAAGAAATCCAGTGGTCCCTGAGCATTGGTGCTTTATTTTCTCTCTGAAGGGTTTGAAACTGACCTCGGCCCTGTGGTTGAGATTACTGCTCTTCTGCTCTCTTCATCAAAGCAAATCTGTGGAGTAATCACTTCGTATTTTCATCTGATTCCACTCAAAGGAAAACATGCAGGTGTCTGCAGGGCGCCCAGTGACAACTGTCCTGTAGATTTCCTCATCGTATGGCACGGGTCCCAGAACATAAAAGCTCTGTTCTCTAGTGGTACAGAATGAATAGCCTATGTACACAAGTGTGTGCAAGCACAAATATATAACCGTATATTTACACAAAAACAAGAAACTGGCTTTTAGCTTTATTACAAGGAATGAACACAGCTGGTCATGGATGCCAGCAAATGTCAAGATTTCCGGAAGTCACGGAGACGGTGCAAACCCACTGGCTTTGGCTCTGCCCAGGTCATTTCCAGAGCACACTTCCAGGTGAGTCAGTTGGGCTGTGGAGCTGTAGCCCTCAGCTCCATGTCTGTCCCTTGTCCTTCTGCCCTGTGCGGTTCCTGGCCACCATGAACTAAGCCCATCTTTGACTTTGCAGTGCCTTTCCCGATGATGCATCCATCTTGGAGTCAGTCTATCATGGGCTGAATCCTCTTAAAAATGTGAGCCAAATCAAGCCTCTGTCCTTTAAATGTGGGCGTTGCTATCGTGTCCAGCAATGGGAAACAGTTGCGGGCAGTCCCCAGAGCTAACAAGCAGGAGGACTGACAGCGTAGTTCCTGTCTGAGCACCTGCAGACCCACGCAGGAAGAGCCAGTGTTCCCTCAGAATCTAAAGGCAAGAACAGTGCCCAGTTCGAAGGCAGTCAGATGGGAAGAACTCGCTCTTCCTGAAGAAGGGGCCAGCTTTTCGATTTATTCAGTCTTTCAACTCAGTGGAGAAGGAAACTCTCGCCTCAGTCTACCTCTTTAAATTCTAATCTCATCACCATATCCTCACAGATGTACACAGAACAATGCCTGGACAAGCATCTAGGTACCTATGATCCAGGCAAGCTGACACACAATTCACCACATAGCAGAGCTGATGGGTGGGGTTATGGTTCATACACTGTGACAACTGAGGAGTTTAGTTTAACTGAGAGACAGCAGGGAGCCAGGGCTCTAACTTTGTAAATAACCTCCTCCTGTGCAAAGGAGGGCAGGGGGATATTGTGAGTGCTACACCCTCCCCGAAGGCCTGGTGGGGGTGGGTGGGTGGGTGGAGCCTGTGTACAATATAAGGGAGGAGAAGAGGCTTGTTTCCTCCCTTTTTGCTCTGGCTGCTGCCTTGAAAGGTTGTCCCAGTGCCATGTCACCCTGCCTTGGAGCCAGCTGACTATGGACTGAAACCTCCACAGAGTGAGCAAAGAAACCTTTCCTTTCTTCATTTTAGATGTCAGGTGTTTTGTCCCAGCAATGAGAGAAAAGAAACCAGGACAGGTGACCCCAGCCTGTTATCCCAGCACTCTGGGAAGCTGAGATAGGAGAACCAGAAGTTAGAGCCCAGCCTGGGCAACTTAGTGACTTAGAGACCCCGTGTGATATAAAAATAAATTAATTAAAAGGGATAGAGATGTAGCTCTGTGTAGGCCCTGGATTTGCTCCCTAGTAACACACAGAGAGAGAGAGAGAGAGAGAGAGAGAGAGAGAG
>PVJX010025243.1:0-27141 GCA_004027295.1 Dolichotis patagonum | reverse complement strand
TCACAGGGTCCTAACTCCCCTCTGTGGGCTCCTGGCTCCCTAAGTTGTAAGGCGAATGCTGGGTGTGGCCACCCCAGAGCCTGTGGAATCTCAGGCAGGCCAGGCCACCATGCTTTGTCCCAGGCAGGTCTCCAGGAGGTTCCCTGCGAGTGAAGGGCCTACAGGTCCCAAAGAGTCAGGCCAGAATGTTGGTTTCTGAAAAGTCCCCGATCCCAAACAGACCTGGCCAAGATGTCAGTCTCCACAATATTCCCAATCCAAACAGCCCGGGCCACTCTGTGGGTCTGAGAGTTTCGGGTCCCAAAGAGACAGGCTGAGATGCTGCTTTCTGGGAGACTTCCGGGGGGTGAAGGGTGGGGCTGCAGGCCCAAACAGACCTGGCCCAGATGCCAATCTCCAGGCAGTTCCCTGCGGATGAAGGGCGGGCCTACCAGTCCCAAACAGTCGCGCCGAGATGCAGGTCTGCACAGACTTTCGATCCAAATAGCCCAGGCCACACTACGGGTCAGAGAGTTTCGGGTCCCAAAGAGACAGGCCGAGATGCTGCTTTCTGGGAGACTTCCTGGGGGTGAAGGCAAGATTACATTCTTGAATCAAATAAATGGTGGCCAGTTACAAGTCTACACCACCTGAGTTGTATTCCTATGGGAGTCCACAAAGCAAGCAGGGAAAGGATGTACCACACAGAATTTATTTCATTGTACTTAATAATGAGTCATGCTAAACTCTCCTCTCCCAAAACGGAAGTCCTTCTTGATCTAATTGTTTTTAAGACCAAATTTTCAATATCTTCACTCTCCTGGGGAAAAAAAAGCAAACAAAAAACAAACAAGCAAACAAGCAAATAAACACAGTTTATTTTAGTGATTAATAACTATCACTGGCAAGGTGCCCTAATTTTAGGAAAAAAATAAATTCGTCTTTTTCCGAGTTTGATCCTGTCTTTTGCTGTATTATCAACACTACAATAATTGTAAACGCAAGTCACGGGTTAATGTCTGGCATACTATTGTTTCTCTGTATTTGTAACATAGTGGTGAATATCAGAGAAATAACAGACACAAGGGTGAATTTCAGGCTCCATTAGTACACTGGAAATGTCTGTTTCCTACTTTTGGGATGCTGGTTTTCCCCATTAGTATTACCTGGTTACATGCAGATTTTCGTTGCCCAGAGTTGTACAACAGCACACCTTATGTTTTATGCACTGAATTTCCCACTCCTCACTTTTCTTTTTGAGACAGTCTTGCTATGTAGTTCAGACTGGCCTTGAACTGACTACATAACCAAGGCTGGCTTCAAACTCTAGCAATCATCCTGCCTCAGTCTCTCCAATGCTCAGATCACAGTCATGTGCCACTATCCCCACTGCAACTTCCTTTTAAAATTAACATTCACACAAGTATGAAAGTTAAGTCTAGCATGAGAATAGCTCATGATCTTAAGGAAGCTGCTTACTTCTCTTTAATTCAGTTCCCCATCTATAAAATGGATACAACCCTGTGGTTTTGAAATTTGGAGTCACATTCACATGAGAATTATTAACAGGGCCCCATAAAAAAGAAAACAAAATTTCCAATGATTTGCATGTCTTTAGTGTCCCAGATAATTGTAGATGCTGCTTGTCTTGAGATTTGATAATATCATTAGACAATAAATATAATACCATCTGTAAAGTGCCTAATTCAAAGTAAGCATCCAATGAACATTAGATTACTTGTCCTCTACTTCTGTTCCACATTTCATCAAAGGAAAGGAAATAGATGATAAAAATGAGTTAATGACAATGGATTTGAATGGAATTGAGCTAAGTCCAATTATCTTTGGGCAAGACTTTCTGGAAGCAAACCAAAGAGTTATTTCTGTGTAAATAAATTAAAATAGATATTTTAGATAAATGAACATTTAGAAGTACTACAAATAGGACTTGGAAAAGCAGCAAAGGGCACTCCTGTATACTGTTAGCAGAAAAATAAAAATATATGTAATTTTAGAGGACAATTTAGTAGTACCCCGAAATGTGAATGATACATTCACTTCAATACAGTAATTTCAATTCTAGAAATACATCTAAATATACAATATTGTGTATTTGCACAGAAGCTCCTAAATTCTAAAATGCAAGATATACCATTTTTCCCATAAGTCAATTTGATTTACATTTCAAGTCCATTACACCAGGCAGTAAAAATAAATCTTATGCATTTCAGAATTTGTTCCTTGACATTTTTGTGTAGTTGCGTCTGGGAATCTGGAGGATTGCACAGAGCAGAGGTACTGGGTGTATGTGTAGAATATTTGGCCTTATGTCTCATCCATTAATGTTGACATTTTCTGATTTGGCCATCATTCTGTTAATTCTTGATAGATTTTCTGTGCAGAGTGTTGATACTTTATTGAATTATTTTCTTTTTACTGTCCCATCCTTATCTCCTGCCAGTTCCATTGTCTTCATGCCCGCTGGACTGTCAGATATTGAGGGAGACTAAGGCCCTAGAGTCTTTGATGCCACAATCAGATGCTTAGGATCATTCTAATATTTCAGTGTCTTGTAAATCCTGACCTGCCTGGGGCTCTAATAATTATACATATACTCAATTTAGTTCTACTAACACATCAATAAAGTTCAACAACTGGCTTTGAAAGTGTCAAAGATTGCTATTTGAAACCTTGTATGACTTTAGTTTTTACAACTACTGAAGAAAAGAAAATAACCATTTCAATGGTAATAAATCCTGCTTTCAAGAAAAGTTCCAGATGTAAGCCACTCCCTAATCAGTGACTCAGTGACTATAATTTAGCAACATGCAAGTCTGTGTTAACTATATATAGCTCTATTTTTGTATGCATTAAAATGAGCCTCTGATGGTCAAAATAGTTTTTTTTTTAAATTTTCAAAATGATAGCAGCTGTGATCCTTAATTTTGAAAATAATTTGGGGAACTATGTACTTTCTGCCCCTAAACCAGAAATGATGTCACTATTTAGATCCAGAGAGAAATATGTTAAATCATTCAACCAATGCTTCTTGGAATAGACCTCTTTAAAGCATATTTCGATTGTGTAACTGTTCTGAACTAAACTTGGCTCACTAAGTTTCTGGATGTTATATAACCTCATAGCAAATACAAAAATAAGAAATAAAGACAGAATTAAACAGCAGACAATAAGGTTGAGGCAATTCAGCTTGTGTTTTTTTTAAGCACTCATAATATGCCAGATGTTTTGAATATAAATATAGATAGAACACAGCTCTTGTCCCTAAAATCTCATACTAGTTGGAGAGATTATCAAATAATAGATCAAAGTTCTATCAAGCAGTGAATACAAACTACAGGGCAATGTAGCATTATCCCTAGCTGAAGAAAAGTTTCCTAGTGGAAGTAATATTTAATGTGGACAAAACGAATAGAAGCATATTAAAGCACTAGAACAAAATTTACCAAGAGAAACAAATACTATCCATTACATGTGAGAGCTATTGGAAGAAAGAATGTCTGGTTGACCTTAATGACTTTATTGTCTGATCTTTAATATCTAGGAGAGTGCCTGATACATAGGAAGAAATTAACATACATGTGTTGAATGCATGAAATTATGATTTCAGGTAAAGGTGAGTTATTATAGGTTATTATAAACTGGCTAAAATACCAAAATATTCAGATTAACGGATAGGAGAGGCTAACAATGGTGGTAAGACTAAATGTCAACAGATATCTTGTCAGGGACTAGGATGTTATCCTGGTGACAGTGGGCAGTCATTAACAGCATTTGAATAGGCAATGACAGAGGTAAATACATAGTAAGATGTTTATTTTTCCCTAAGAACTTGAACTTGAGCTTATAAGTGAGGACTAATATGAAGTACCTCATGGTATAAAGAGAACATTCAGTTATTTAAGCTCTCTTGACTTTCTTTGGAACACACACACACACACACACACACTCACACACACACCCCACAACACACACATGCAGCAGGCAGCAGCCCTGGGAAAGTGGGAGTGTGAGAATGTGTTATGCTAGGTAGGGTGGAATGGAAAGCTCTCACCTGCCCATGATTCTCAGACAACCCTATAAGCTCTGTTCCCTAATTCTGGTGCTAGTTTGCAGAGATCTATGGGAATCAACTGGCTCTATTCTGTTTTCTGTGAGTACCACAAGTCTTTTGGTGAAGTTTCTCTTTTTCTCTAACTATTCTTCACAAGCAAGTCATGGAACCATTACTCATGTTAGGCAAACTATATCAGTAATCCTCCTGCCTTCTACTTTTCTAGGCTCAGTGTTTCTAGGTCTCTGTGTTTACCCAAGGAGCCACTTTGGGGTTTTCCCATCAAGCTTTCCCAATGATCACACTCTCTACATTTTGATGGAGTGGGACCCATAGATTATGGAGTTGATTAAGCATTCAGACAAGGTTGGAAACTAGATACATAGCTTCACATTTTGTGGGGATGTCTAATCCCTTATTCTCAAATCCTAACATCTAAACCTCATCACTTGGCTTGATGATGGGTCAAATGTGAAGGCACAGATGAAAGACCATAAGGCCATAGATGGTCTGGGGGAGCAGTGTGTTTGGGATTTGAAGTGAAGTATTTGGGATTTGAGTAGGAATATTTTCCCACCTCCTAGTTTAAAGTGTTGTCTAGTCCAGTGGTTGGCTGCTTCTTTCAGAATGTGAGGTTAATCAGTATACTTTTTTGTCCTCATCTGTAGGTCCTAAGAGTCAGTTTCAAAGCAACAGGAAAAATTAGGCTTGATAGTTCATATTCAACAGTAATGTGTAGAAAAAAGTAGAATGTAAGCCACATCATGTAAGTTTTCTAGTAGCCACATTAGGAAAAGTAAGATGAAATAAATTTAAAAATATATTTAAGTTCAGTGTAGTTGAATATATTTTAACAAGTGATCAATTGTCCCCACCTTTGTTAGCACTTGGTAAGCTCTGTTCTACTCTCTAACAATCAGTTCTTAATTATTTTAAGAAATACATTTCAGAATAATTCTGAAAGAATAGAAGCTAACTTATTTGAATGTAAAATAGAATATTCCCAGCTCATCATATAATTTCTGTCATCTTACTCAAATCTATAAGGATATGATTATACCGCACTTTTATTCTCAAGTTTTTGATAGGACTTCCTCGTAAAACACTTTAAGAATAGGCTACATTGTCAGCTTTATCTTTAGGCTTATCCTCCTTTTCAGACTGAAGCTCAATTTTCTTGAGATTGTCTTTAGAACATTAAATTATAAAACAAGTGAAGGAACATTTTAAACTTGGAAGGAATCTTCTTGCTTTCCTAAACTAATTCCGAACAAGGCAAATAGAAAGACAAGTACCTGTCACAATACTGCAGAAAGAACCTAAATTTTGTAATCAAAAGACCTAGGTTAGCACTTTAATTCTAACACCCAACTTATGGATCTTTGATACAGAAATTGAGTTAAAAGTAATGCCTGAGAACATTAATGTGGCATAATTTCCATTATATGAGGAACACAACATGTAAATGATTTAAAGAGCAAAATAAAAGATAGATAATAGGAATCAGGGAAGCAAGCCTTTGGGAGATGAGAAGAATGGAGGAAGGTGAAAATGGGGAAAGAGAATCAAAAAGATTAGGATGTGATGGGTATGTGTATCAACTTTCTGTAATGTATTCATTACGTATGGCAAACATGAAGCAACAAAATCAAATTTTAAAAAAGGAAGTAAAAAGTATATACCACACTATTTGTTTCAAATGAGGGGATGTACTGGTCATTCAAGAAATGCAAATTAAAACCACATTGAGATTTCATTTCACTCCAGAAAGAATAGCTGCCATCAAGAAATCAACTGATAACAAATATTGGTGAGGCTGCGGCGGGAAAAGGAACACTGCTCCACTGTTGGTGGGAGTGCAGACTGGTGCAACCACTATGGAAATCAGCATGCAGAACTTTCAGAAGACTAGGATTGGAAGTTCCATTCAACCCAGCTATTCTCCTCCTGGGTATTTTCCCAGAAAAACTGAAAAGTTCATATCACAGTGATATATGTGTGCCCATGTTCATAGCAGCACAATTTGTAATAGCTAAATCTTGGAAACAACCAAGATGCCCATCAACTGCAGAGTGAATGAAAAAGATGTTGTATTTTTATACAATGGAATATTACTGAGCTATGAAGAAGGATGATCTTGAGGCCTTCTTAGGTAAATGGAGACAACTTGAGGCTATCCTCATTAGTGAAATAAATAAGAATCATACTTATAAATATCACATTGTGTCTCTAGTATAAAAAGTAATAAGAAATGTAGGAGTAATAAAACCCAAAATGTGTAATTCCTACTGTAAAAAAGAGAGGAAAAGAAAGTGCTCTAAATGATATAATTGCATGTATGTTTAAGTGTGTAAGATGGATGACCATATTACTGTTTTTGTTAGATCTCTGAGCAGAACTGTTAACAGTCTCATTGTTTGAATGTACTTTGTATGTTTTAATTTTGTAACTTGAACAACTATTTCCAAGATGACAGTATATAATTTATCAAGTAATGATTTCTTAGTTTTTTTGTTCTTTTTTTTTTCTTTCCTGGACTTCTGTATTGTTGCTACCCTTTTTTCTGTTTTGTTTTGTTTTCTCTTTAAATAAAATTTAAAAAAACAAATGGGATGTGTTTTAAGGGGAACTAATAGAGTGCATCTGTTTGTTGGGGACTAAATCCATAATAGCTAACTTTGCATATTTCTCTAAGGGATACATGGGGGCTGAGGTTATCAGTATCACCTTTTTGAGATTTCCCATTAACTCTTTAAGGCTAGGCCATCCTCTCCCACCCACTAAGACTAAACTGAAACTGCTAAGATCAAAAAGCACTCCAGAACAAGGTCCTTCTTAACATAAGATCATCTTCAGCCTCTTGAGTCATATCTAGTTATCTGAAGTCCTCCACAGAATTTGAATCTTTCATAACCCCTCCTACCACTGTATACAACAAATAAATATTGGCTAGCTTACAGTTTTTATGTCTCCACCCATCTTGAGGCATTGGCCTCCTAGCCCCTCTTTGTGTATTACTAAGTTTGCCTCTTTTTTATTTCATCCTTTTGCTGTACCCCTCATACAGGCAGTTGGGGATCTTGGCCTGGTCCCTAATATCTGATATTGTAATAATTTTCTTAATTTTAAAAAGAACAGTTAATATCTGAATTGAATTGGATTGTTTGATTAAATTAACTGTTTCAGTAGTTTGATAGAGTACCTATTAAAATAAAAACTTCAATAGAATGTGAACTACCTTAATAATTTTATGTTTACCAGAACCTAGAATAATGCCTAAAACATAGGGGTTGTATAAACAATTCCACCTAATGTATGCACAGTTTTGAAGAAATAAAACATTTAGCATTAAAATAGTACTAAATATAATTCAATTTTAAACAATTTATATGATTATAATAGTACTGATGACATTAAAATGTTTTGATTTTGAAGAGCAAGAAGGTTATTTTAGGGATTCCATTTTATAGACTGAGAAAAATGGAGTTTATTTTACTTTAACTTCTACTTAAAATTTTCCAAAGCAAGGAACTGTTATGTATTTGCTCAGCAACTTTGGCTTGTTATTAATCAACTATTTTCCTTGTGATTCATGGCAGAAGACCAAGAAATATGGCTTAATTATGGATAACAAAATTTTGGCAGTTAACTATCAAGTAAATTCACTCATTAATCTGTCCAACCACCCATCTATTCATAATGGTTCTGCACTGCAAGTTGGCAGGATGGATTAACCAAGAAGTGTTTGATGTTTAGTGCTTCATTAAAATCTTCTTGTTTAGTATTTATTAGATATCCTCAGGGTGCTGACTAGCCTATAGAACACAGATAAGACCACAGTTTTCACTTTCAGAAGCTAAGCCGTAAGTATCTCACAAAGTTTGTATGAATGTAATGCACTTGTCAAACCAAAAACTGAATTAAAAAAGTAATGACAGCTATTTCACTCTATCTTTTGATCTTGATTCTTTCTTGTTCATTCTGAAGGAATAAATCTGAAACAGAGTAGATGGGGCATATCCAGCCTGTACCAGGCCACTGAAAGCAGACCTATCCATCTGCAAAGCACTATATTGAAATGCCTTTCTGGAAAGAAAGTTTGATTTGTGTTTCAAGAGATAATAAATTTCATCAATTTAGAAAAGTTGTGATACAAAGTTCAAAGAAAAGTCACTCGAGAAACTCACTTTGTTTAATTAAACCAGTGACCCGAGTCAGGTAAAAATATTTATTTTTCAGTTTTACAAACAGCAAACAGCAGTTTCTAAGTAATCAAAAGGTCATACTAAGTAAGGTCATACTAAAGGGTTAGTCTCTCCAAACTTGGAAGAGATTGGGAGCAGCAACTATGGAAATATTGACTCTGGCAGCTACTTTCTAAGACAACACCACAATTATAATAAGAATTTCAACTTCTCTGTAAATCATAAGGAACCATTGCTAGCTTTGGTCACAAGTTAATCTGCAACTTTGGTGTTCAGAATAGCTTTTGGCCATTGAAATGACACTAGTCCAGACTGGTATGTGCTGCAGGTGTAAAAGACACACTCGATTTTGAAGATATCATATGACATAAAGAATTCAATTATCTCATTGATTTATATAATGAGGGTGGATGGGGTGCAATTGAAGAAATGTCAGCTAAAACATTTCAGATAGGAGGAATAAACTCAACAGATCTCAACATGATGACTATAGTTAGCAACTGTATTATAGTCTTGGAAATTACCAAGATATTCTTGGTAATTACTCTTTGTAATTTTCGAGAGGGAGGGAAGGAGAAAGAAAGCGAGAGAAAGAGAGAGAGAGAGAGACATAGAGAGAGCGAGAGAGAGAATATGTATATTAGTGCATATGTTAATTAACTGTATCTAAGCATTCCACAATGTATACACATTTCAGAAAAACATTTCATATGGGAAAATAGATACAATTTTTATTGTCAATAAAAATAAATCAGTAAACACATTTAAAAATTCATTATTTCCATATATACATACATGCATATGATAAAGCCATTTAAAGCAGTTATATTATATACCCTCCACCTCCCTGAACCCTTTATAGCCAAATGCCTCCACACTTCTCTTGAGCGTCCATTAAAGTTATAACAGTCATAAGAGGCAGGTAACATGAGAGGCAAGGAAGAGTCTGAGTGAGATAATCTCTTCAACAACCAGAGCCCGTGTAATTATTTAGAAAAACATTTGTTTCAGAAATTCTGAGAGAAAAGTTTCTATATTCACTGTCTCATTTAAGTAAAGGTTAGCTTCTAATATAAATTTGTCTTTCAATTTCATATCACAACTTTTGAAAATTAATCAAACCTACTGCCTCTAAGCCCCTCATGCTTTGCTGTGTGCTGCTTGGGTCGAGGCGGCTGCATGCAGAGTAGAGGACTGCTGCCTCCCCTCCTCTCCCCTGTCTTGGTGCTACTTCTCAGGTCTCCTCTACACTCATAACAGCTTCCTAAATGCTGGCTTGTTAAGGAAGCTGCTGGAATCTCAGAATCACAATGCTCTCCATATCCCTTCCAGAAGTACTTTGTCCTTTAATTCTATACATTACAGTAATATTTATTAAATAGAATCTTTTGCCATGCATTATTTCTCAGGTTCACAAAAATGAGTATCATCTTATCTATTCTCAGTTTACTCATAAAATAGTAAAGAATATGTGTGGAAGAAAAATCATGAAGTTAATCACTGTGATAGAGACAAAGAAACATCAAAAAAGGGTCTCTGTGCCAGGCTGGAGAGATGGAGGTTTCCTGGGAAGCACAATGCCAAGAGAATCCGAGAGACAAAGGATACTTCTGGGAGGTTGTGGGATGAAAATGGATCACTCTGCTCCTTTCTGGAATTATACAATGCTCATCATAACATACTCTGTGTGATCCACATCTCTCATTCTAGACAGCTAGTTCCCTAAGTCAAGTCCTATGTTGGACATTGATTTCTTTCTTGTTCAGGATCAAGAAATTCTCAGACAAGCTGTCCCACAGGTGATGTGAGAGTAAGATACATACAAGAGACACACAAGAGACAAAATGACTTGTATCTTATATACTGGAAACACATCCTACAAGACTGGAAAGTTTTCTTATATTGAAATACATATATGCATTTAAAGTCTTTTAAGGAACATCTGAAATACTGCCACTTTTCAGTTGCTTACTAAAGTCAAGGCTGGGGAACAGTACTAAAGGAATATTTTTATTTTGTTCAATGCATGTATTTGTCAAACCTCACACAGACCAGTGAATACTGAGTGATGTCAAAGAGGATAACTTTTCATAACATACATCCAAACGATAACACTGAAAACTGAAGCAAAACTAAGCACTCTTAACCTAGAGAAATTAATTTGCTTGTAGCTTCTTTCATCCTCTGTCTTCTGCCTTCTGCCTGCCATGAACTGTTTCTCTATTGTAATGCCTCTGCCATGTCACCCTTCCTTGGAGGCAGCCAACTATAAACTGAAACTTCTGTGACTTGTCAGCCAAATAAACCTTTCCTCCTTTAGCTATGAGTATTGGTATTTTGTCTCAGCAACAAAGGAAAGTAACTAAGACACATTTAAAATCCCAGGTTTTCTCATTCTGTGTGTAGTATGACTCTCCTTGTATGCCCTGGTGTAAGACGACCAGATGACAAATTAAAACTAGAAGAAAAAGAATATACTTAAAGTTAGAAGTGCTGGGCAAGGAATTTTGTAGTATATTTGTACACAAGTGCTGGCTGATCACTAATTGTTTTATTACTACACCCACTTTCACTGAGAAACTTGCTTTCTTTATGTGGAATGTCCAAGTAAGAGATTTTAAGTGCAGTCTTAGACTCTGACTGATAGCAATAGCTCCTTCATTGACCTTCAAGTATGGCAGTTAGACCATATTATTGTAAGATAAGATGAGTACGTTACAGAATTTGAAAATATCACACTAAAAATGCCAAATTGTATTTTGGGACTTGGGAATATCTCAGTGATAAGATCACTTGTCTAGCATGTCTGAGGTCCTGGTTTCAAACTCCAACATTCGTGTGGGTGGGCACACACACACACACATACACCTCAAATTTAAAAAGGTACTACTGGGGACACTTTTAAAAAATAACCTCACAAAGCTTGTTTATATATTAAGTAGTTGACAATCTTCAAAATAAGAATGGAATACTCATCAACCTACACTTTTTATAAACAAAATAGTTAAAACATTTTCTGCTAATATTTAAATCATGTCCAACAAATGTATTAGATTGTGTCTAAATCAAACACAGGAGCATGTGATAATAAAACAAAAAACATTCCTTCCTAAGCAGTTAATTTCACCATTTGTGGTAAATCTTAGTTTGCTTACAAAAATTTCTCTTGGAAAAAAGAGAATGAATATCTTGTATATCTGATAAGTCATTTTTTTGTAGGAAATAGAACTTCTGAATGTAAGGTGTCTGTTTCCTAGTGAATTTAAAATATGATGCTATGACATTTTCTGAGATGAGAGTAAGCTAGTTCAGGGCTCCAAAAGGGAAGAATTAGTCAGAAACAATCCCTTCACTGTTCATCTGAGTGGCATTTACATTACATTCTTCAGACAGCAGAGCCCCCAGAAAGAAAGCTGGAATCAGACTCCTGGCTAAAGGCATGGATGAAATAAACCAAGTGTTCCAACAACAGTTCTCAAGTCATCTGCACAAATGTTAAAGAATTTTCCAGGCACTGAACCTGAAAAAAAAAGGGTGGATACCCAGCAAAAATCTGACCACTCAAAAATCTCCATTCAAAACACTTTCCAACCCTTTCCTGGTCAATTCTGACTTGAACAGAAAGGAATAAGCCATTGGATAGGGCAGTGATTTGTAAATTTGAGAGTGTACACCAATCACCCTGGCATCTGTCTGCCAGGAAATGCTGATGCTATTGGACGTAGGACTGAGTAACAAGCTCCTGGAGTGTCAGGAGCTTGTGTATTTAATCTGTGGAGCACTAACGTATTGGGGAAATCCTGTACTTTCTTGAAAGACTGTTTAAACCAATGAAAGGTGTCCTATGTGAGCAGCCCCTGATGTGGACGGGGTAGAGGAAGGCTTCAGACCACAACTAGAGTTCTGGCCTGATGGTGGGAACATGATACATGCTTGGGCCACATTTGATGCAAAACACACTCAAGAAGGAGGCAACTTCAGGCCTTCCATGGCTGTATGCCTACAGGAGGACAGCTCATACGTAGCGCTCACCTTCATATCTTTCTGATGCAGCATCATGACCCACAAAGACTGTTTCATCACCTTGCCTCTCCAATCCTTTTCAACTCCCCAGGACACATTGTGATCCTTCTATCTTTGCAGAAGATCAATTCAAAATCCAGACAGTTACCCCAGTTCACCATGGCATTATAGGTTGTTCTGGGCTCAAAGTGTGGCAGACTCTGATCTGCAGTTTTTGATTATCATTGCCCTTGTTTTTTATGGCCCTTCCCCTACCTTTGTGCACATTGAACAAGATTGCCTTCCTTGTGGAGAAATGGGACAAACCAAGTCATAATTTAGCCAGTGGGATAGGACTGGATCAAAAGCCATGCTGGCCTTGAGTGGGCATTGGGCAAAGCACAGCCTATACCACTATTGCTACATCCCAGAAACAGTCACTGCCTTGTATGAGAACCATGGGGGTTAAATCTCCACCTTTGGAATAGGCCGCTGCTTACAAATTCCATCCCACTCACTTTTAAGGTTTGCAGGCAGCTTTGAAGAGAATAGGAAGAAGGCTGAAGCTCCTGTGTATGCATGATCAGCCAGTGTGGAATGATGCCCGAATTGTTTCTGCTCTTGACTGAGACCCTTCTTCTACACTTCCAGCGGGGCATCTGTGTTATGGGCAACACCAGATCAGAACAAGTCCAAATAAAGCTCCTGCCAGTGACATGGAAATTGTCAAAAACAGACCTGAATCCTTGGCAGACTTCTCTATGATTTCTCTGTAGCCTGAACTTAAATACACTGGATAAGTAAGAAGTCTATTAAAATAGCTCCACTTTGGGAACAAAATTTGGTCCTTTTCTTGTACCGTAAGCTGGATTTTTGATTGGTCAGTTTCAGACTTTCTTCATTTATGTAAACATTTTCAGGGCCAAAAATCTTTACAGACTTTAAAATGATCATAAAATTAGTTGTAAGCTACTTTACCATTTATGGCTCATTTCTACTCTGATCTGGTTGGTGCTGGTTCTTTAGGAAAGATGTTGTCTATTTTTGACTTTGTGTGGCTTCGTAGTTTTATTGGTTTAACTTGAGAACATGGCTTCCATGGAATCATTTGAGATGCAGTACATGACATACAGTTGCTAATGATCTAGTAATGAAAGCAAATGATATATAGTCTGTCAGTAGAAGACAAATATTTAAAATATGTGTATATATACATATATATTAAATATTTGAAGAGGAATCCACTGATCTTATTTTTAATTCATTGCATCTTTGCTTGGTTAAATTATCTTTATAGGTCTAGAGGATTATGTTTTATATACATCTGATACTAGGTGTCTGGATAATAAAGACATAAACTTTTCTTTGGACAATAATGTTTTAAATATATTTTTATAAACTTTTTGTCACTTAATGCATGTGTTGTAAATTTTGTCTTATCTGTTCCTATCTTCATTCTTCTTTACTTTTCTACTTGCATTTGCCTTTACAATTCTGCACATCTCTTTTGACCTCTGTCTTTGCTTAATTTTAGTTGTGTTTTTTATAGATAGTACATAACTGTATTTTTTAAAAATCAAATTTGATATTCTATGGTGCTTTGGAAATTATTGTGCTATAATTTAATTCTATTCTCATCTTATTTAATATTTATTACTTATTACTTTTTTCTATTTTTGCATCTTCTATACTTGTGTGAATCATATTGAGCCTTCTGACAGTTCTGTTAATTTTTCTTGCATCACTTACCCTCACTTTTAAAATAGTATTATTTTAGAACTTCTCACAACATAGACATTAACTATAACCTTACTCTTCTTAGAATCATATGTAATCTGTAACCAGTGCTTTTTATTTGTTCATTCTTCCTCTCCTGCAGCTTGAGCAGATTCTTTTCCTTCCCCAAAAGCTCACTGTTGGCTTTTAGAGCAACAGTTTCAGATTCTGAGTGTTCATACCCTGGTTAACTTTTCTGAGAAAATTTTTTCTTCTATTTAAGAATAAGTACTTAATTTTTCAATTTATTCATCATTGTCATTTTAACTACTTACCTTTATATGTTAAACCTGTAGTATCTCACGGTTCAGCATCTGCAGAAATCCTATTATTCACTGAGTAAACAAATTACAGTTAGATTGCCTTTTCATCCTCTTGATTTTGGCAATATCCTTTCACATGCATAGTCTAAGTAGTGAGATAAGCAAGATTTTATTCATTATAGCCAACCCTTCATTGTTTTTCAAAAAAACCATGGCTGCAATTTTAGCTAACAGTTAAATTTTATATAATATTTTGTGTTATAAATATCTATAATATTTTTAGTATAAAAACATTTTTTATTTATTCATCTGTTACTGGGGTTGAACTCAAGGGCTCATGTATACTAGGCAAGCACTCTATCCCTGTGCCGTATCCCGAGTCTGGACGGGCTTTTCTGCTCAAGTAGTCTGTAGCTTACACAGAAGTCACTTGGGAATTCAGCAAACTTAGAAGAATAAAATCCTCAGTGATTTGGGGTTGAGTAGGTACCCACACTTCCTATGGCAGCTGACATTAAATACTTCATGTAATATAATACCATATATTTTAAGAATTCACTTTTGTGTTGAATGTACATTGAGAAACATTCAGAAAATCAATCATTATTTCCTGCTTGTTAAAGCAGAAACTATGAAGTAGCTCAAAGGAACCACTGAGAAATTAGTAGCTATCATATTCCATAATCAGTCCTGTCCACATTACATGTGAAAGGATGTGGTCAAAAATAAATTCAAATTGAATTTTTAAAAAGAGATTAAAGAGTGTCCTCAGGACATATTAAACGTTTAAACTGAAAATTGATATAAGTCAAAGGTCCTACATAGACTACAGGATGTCAGCAGTTTTTTTGTGGATGCTTCTGTCTTCTTTTTCTATGCTCCCAAACTTCTACAGAAGAATTTTCTGGGAGAAATAATGAGATAGATACATTTTAGTGATGCTAAAAATATGTAGAAACAAATGATCTTCAGCATGGTAAGAGTGGAAATTCATATAGATTTTCTGGAAACCAATTTGAATACATACACTTGTTTTTTGAAAAAGTACATTCATATACTTTTAAAAACAGAATTTATTTAAAATTTATATTAAGGAAATATTTAAGTAATTGTGAAGGAATGTACATATGCTAGGTTCATTAATTATCACCAATACCAGAGAAATGGAAACAATTCTGTAAACATATACTAAAATCTTTAATTTACTGTACTTCTCTGCATTCAATAATTAGTCACTTAGATCCCTCTATATTGATATTGAAATTGAATAATCTCTACAATATACTAACTGAAGAAGTATAAGCATACAGAGAGGAAGGCAAAGAATTTTTCCTTATTTGTCTCTCTTTTCTTCTCTTTTTAAAAATTATCTTTGGCTCTAAATAGTTCTTAGATCAAAATAAGTACTTAAATTTTAAATGTATTTATCATTATTATTTATCCATTTATTTTATCTCTGTATTTTATGACCTTAGCATTTCTGGCTGTGGGGGAAGAATTCTCTAAACTTGTTAAATCATAAGACCGGCACCCCATTTTTTTTTTTAATAACAGAAAGCCTTCTTTCTCCTCCCTGATAATCACAACAAGTAGTTGTGACATAAGATTCCTTGTCACTAAAGATCAGATAGATTTCTGTTGCTTCTCAGCACTAGATCTGGAGTCTATAAACCCATGTTAAACTTTTTTTTTTTGGTTCCGGGAATTGAACTCAGGACCTTGCAACTTGCCAGGCAGGCACTGTGCTACTAAGCTATATCCTCGGCCTTCCCATATTAAACTCTAAATTTTTCTTGAATATAATCATTATAAAACATAGTATACTCAATTATAATGAAGTTTTAAAAATTTAAAATTTCAGATATTTGAATTAATAGTAAAAACAGGAATATTTTAATAAAACAATAAAATAATCACTAATATTTTATTTCAGGTTAAAAATTTTGTTCAAGCATGCTTTTGCTAAGCCCACATTTTATGAGTATTTTCTTTGGAGAGTGGTTCCAGCCAATGACTCTTCATGCTTCCCCAGTACTTTGACCTGGGTTCTAGCCTCCCTTTGTCATTATTTCAGCAAGGGTAGATACAATACACCAGGTGAAACAAAAAGCAACAGCCTTAACTTAAAAGTTCAGATCCTATTGTGAAATGAAAACAGTACTGAGATCGGGCTCAGGACCAATGTATTTTTGAGCTCCATAATTGTGCTTTTTGTCTTAGTCTCCTTGTTGGTCCTGTCAGCCAGTGGTCTCTCACTTGCCACTCAGAACTGAGAATCTCCTTGCTCATCAGTTCAGGCAAGGACTACAATACATCATCTGTCTTTGAAGCAGAAAAACATTTTTTTTTTAGTAACACAACTGATCCAAAATGAAAAACAATAAATTATAGCAGACTGTGGTGGTTGCCAATAGAGATGTTTTCATAGCAGCTATTCCTTCAAGGTACAATGAATGTCTGAAGTATTTTGTTATCCAAATGACAAATACCTTTCATCCTAAATAATGTCTTTACAACTAGGAAATTCTCTTTTAACTGTTGAATTACTTAATGTTGAAGATAATTCTAATTATAAAGAAATATCTCTACACAATTAGTAATCTCATTTTCAATCTTCATTGAGTTTTATAGCTTTAGAAATACATATAGTGCTAATGAACATAACAATTAAACATCATGCTATTGATGTATGGTGATACATCGGTTTAAGCATCTTAAATATCAATATAATAGTAATATTACCTAGTTCAGAGAGAATAAAATGGCACAGGTAATATGCTAATTAATAGAGTATGACTAAATAAATGGTAAACTTTTAAAATCATAATTTAAAGGCATAATTTGTATTGCTTTAACATTAATCTTTGATAAGCATTTTTTTCTGTAAAGCAATCTGCACTACTCAAATTTCTGCATAAATAACAAGGCATATAATGCTGTCTTTTCAGACGCACAGCTCTCTTGCTGCAATTTCCCAGATGATAGTCTTTGTAAAAGCAATGTAAATAAATGACTAACAAGCCAAAAATATGAATAAACTCTCCTCATTGAAGTCCAGCATATACTGAAGAGGAAGTTGCAATAATTTGTCTTCTTGAGAAGAGCCTGTCCTAGCAAAGCAAATTTCTGAAGATTCTGTTTGCCTGTGTCTCAATTCTGCTGACAGTCAAGAGCTTCCAGATGATTTACTTCCTTCCTCGCTGACTGACCCAGGCTTTACATTTCACTATAGATTCTAGAAAAATAATTAGAGATTGTTTTACTTGACAGCTTTTAAAGGTATCAGGGGCATCGTTATTGTTTTCACTTCTGTCCCCTGAGCAGATATTTTCTATACACAATGAAACATAATTGATCTAACAATGAATTATTTTTCCAACAATAGGCATTTTGGTTCAACATGTTGAGCCAGTTAAACAGGAGCTACATTATATTTTATTCATGGCTCCTGTAACATGAGGCATAAAAGAGTTAAAAAATAAGCCTTTGAGCAGTGCCAGCCAAAGGGAGCTTAATGGTGTTACATATGAAATCATGGCATTCTCATTTCTGTTCAATGAGGGAAATCTGCTTTCAGTTTGAACCCCAATAAGAAAACTACTCTTCCAGACAAAGTAACTAAATAACGCATAATGACAGCAGAGAAGACAAACCCAGTGGAAGCAAAAAAGACAAAGGTAGTATCACCAGCAGAGAGAGACCCTAAGAGATGCAACTTCATGCTACACTGAGAAAAGACATTTCCTGTTATTAAGGCTCTAAATCTAGGCAGGTTTTACAGAACGTACTGGAAGTGAGTCAGACCTTCCTTAGGAATACTTGGCTTTCTCAGCAGGTCACAGGGAGTGATTCAAAGTGAAAACAAGAGGGTAGAAAAGGTGCAGCCCAGGTTACAAATGGGGTGCCCACCAGAGAGGAGTGGCAGAACTTGGGGAGTGTAGGGAAGAAGAGAGAATCCTGTGTAGAACATAGACCAAAGCATTAGTTAGATATACCTAGCAAGGTCTTCTCACTAACTCAGTGAAAGGTCACCAAAAAGCAAGTGTAAATTCTACATACTTATATATATGTAAGTACATTGCTGGTACTTAAAAAATATTGTCAAACTATACTCTAAGTCCAGTCATTCTCAGAAGACACTCCGATTTCATAATCTTCAATTATTTTACTTAGACTGTAATCTTACAAGTTTTTTGTTTCTTTTAGTAACTACAGATAAATGCAGGGACCTTGTCTGTCTTTTTCACTTCTATATCCCTAGGCTAAAGAAGAGGGCCTGAAACAGAGCAGGTACTCAATATATATTTACATTACCATATGTGGCACTATTTTGAGTCTTTAATTCTCACAGAAAATAATGTGCTTTAGGGTCAATTATTATCTCCATTGTACAGATGAGAAAACTGAGAAATAGAGGCTTTAAGTAAGTGGTCCAAGTTCACACAGTAAGAAGTAGTAGAATCATGATCTAAACCCAGTCAGTTCCCAGCACACTCACATTCTAACAATTGCTGCCTCTTGTGGTTACACATGCATTCATATATGTGTGTGTGTGTGTGTGTGTGTGTGTATATATATATGTGTATATATATATAATTTATTTCTGCCTAGATGTGTATTATACTAAATATAACTAAATCCTTATCAACATAATTTAAACTTCTTCTGATCATAGGCAAAGAAATGATTCCTAATGGCAATAATGATTATTCTATTATACACCTTGCATGGAATTACTTTTCTTTGTAGCCTCAATTACACTTGCTTTTTATTATTATGGCTTTACAAAACTTTGCGACTGGAAAATACTACATTCATAAAGAGTTGTGCCTCATACATGCTAGATATTTCTGAATGTTTATGAGCAATTATAAACTTTTATGCAGTCAGATAGCCTCAGGTTTGTGATTCTACATCTTTAATGTTGCATCAACTTTTGTTGCAGCTCTTCTGTTTCTAGTTTACATTGCAATATTTCCTGACTTAATTCAGTTAATCTCATTGCCATAGACCAGAACTTAAGAGATAGTCAAATAGATAATGAAAAACATCAGACATGAATATTGGAAACAGAATGTCTGAGAAAGTCCATAAAATTTGTACACTTTGGATGTAGTTCTCGTGAAATGATATATTTTACTTCTTTGTCAAATCATACAAGCAAACCTCCTTTCCCACCAAAATTAGTTGAAAATGTAATCATAGACCATCAGTTTTGTCAACACTTTACTAAATTTACACAACTATCAGGTACCAACCAATGATGGAACAGTCACAGTTTACGGTGATTTATACATCATACGATGTGAGGAAGCAAGTAACTGTGCGGCTGGGCAATCCTCCTGGGCCAGACAACACCACCCATTTTTCCAGCAGCTCACAAGGAACTAGATGACCTAGAAGCATTGTTGAGAAAAACACAGTGAAGGACACAAATTTGAAGTTCCTTGTTTATTTCTAAAATACTGCAGTGGTCTGAGAAGCCCAAACACTTGGAACAGTGGGCTAGCAACACAGATTATGGTTAAAGAGTAATATACTTAAAATTCCTTCATAAACTCCCATTTTCATTTACTGCAAATAGGTTTTAAGGCCAAATGCATGCTTTTGTGAATGGACTTTGGGCACACATCGAACATATGGAATTCATTGGTTATGTTTCTGTCTGATATGAGTAAAGTATAGAATCTATTAAGCATAAGTTTAAGTAGCATCTCCTTTTTTTAAAATTTTTATTTCAAGAGAAAAAAAGCAATACAGAAAAAAGGGTAGAAACAATACAGAACCTCAAAAAAAAAAACCATAAAGAAATCACTAGTTGACAAACCACATACTGTCCTCCCAGGAATAGCTGTTCATGTTACAAAATTAAGGCTTACAAAGTGAACACACAGTGAGGCTGCAAACAGTTCTGTTCAACGATCCAACAAAAACCTGGTAATATGGTTAGCAATCCCACACACTTAAGCATACATGCAGTTATATCCTTTAGAGCATTTTCTTTTCTTCTTTTTGCTTTTTAAGTACATTATCTGTTTAGTTATATTATGTTTCAGCTTTCTCAGTACCTTATTGATCTGTTTTGTTGTTGTTACTTCCTTTTTAATCACCTTATATAATTCTGTTGTTTTGTTTTTGAGTTTCTCGTCATCCATGTCACATGGATCAGCTTTGATGGAGTTGGGAGTTTTTGGATGTATTTTGTTACCTTATTTTCTCATGTTCTCTTGTTTTATTTTTATTTAATTTTTTATTTAATTTTTATTAACTTGGAGGTAGTAATATACAACAAAATAGGATGGAATAAAGCCAATTGAGACGGTGCGGTGAAATTGGCACAGAACATCACAGCAGGTCACCAGGACAGCAGTAATAGGCAACATTGTTTATCTCGTTGTCTTCACAATAGTTGTTCTTCTACTAGGTACAGCAAAATCAAAAGCAATACACAACATTATAGAACACATCAATACAGAGTATTGAACAGAGCAACACCATTATTCAGGACAAAGCAAAACGGCAATAAAAATATCTGCCTTCAGAGATAGTAGAAGGAAACTCCCCCCACTTGCTGTACCAAATATGGTCACCTCCCAAGAGATACCCAGATCCCTGGATCCCAATTGTTAACGGGGGGGGTGTGTGGTATGTTTGATTCTAAGGCCGTGCCCTGGTAGGCAGCAGGCTGGTTGCTGGTTGGCTCAGCGACCTAAGTTCCGACCTAAGTAGCATCTCCTAGACTCCATCACGCACTAGTGTGTTCTCGATTCAGTTAATTAAGCACTCAATTAATTAAGTTTTTCTCATTGGTAAAAGGGACATGGAAAAAATAATAGCTCATAGTGTCATTATGAACTTCAAATAAATTATGTGCTTGCCCTGCCTGGCACATAATAAGTTCTCATAAAATATTTATTAGTAAAAGTGTAGGGAGTAGTAGTTACCATATTTAGAAAGCTATTGATTCTGTCCTCAAAGGATTCTGTTAATGAGAATTATGTTGCTTTTTTTTTCAGTTGCATTGCTATATCCAAGAATGAGAATTTTATCTCTAAAATTATCAAATGCTGATCTGGGAGAAAAAAACTAATATCAGAGGAGTCTGACTGACATGACTGAGAACCTCTAAAGTGGGTAACATTTTCACTTTATATCCCATTTTGTTTGTTTAAATAGATTTCAGTTGTAGGAAGCAACAGAATAGGTTCCTCTCTAAAGAAAGCTTGGCCTGGCAGTCCAAAGACTCTCTGGACAGTTTAGGAGGAGAGTCAGTAATTAACTCCTCACTTGTAGAAGAAACCCTGGAAGCTCACCCGGCATTGGGAATGAGAGGGGTGGACAGGACAGACAAAAACAAGAAGCTGCCAACATTTACCAAGCCCATTCTGGATACCATTTAATTAAAGAACAAAATTGTACAAACAAGGACAGAGAAAAACCACCATTGTGCCCTCCTCAGCCCCTCCCCTATTCACTTAGAGGGAAGCAGCAGTGGCACTGCAGTGATCTCAAAGTTAGAGTACTAGTGTGGCAGGTGTCACTGTGTTTCAAGGCTATAATTTGAAATAGAACTAAAATTTTAGCCAGTTCCTGTTCCTAAAATAAAACAGAAGCCAACAGCAAGCCTAAGACCCCACAGCGGTGATCTCTGAGGTGCCTTTTGAGATCTGGGAAATGCATACTTGAGCAAATAGTGGAAAAAAGAACTGGGCATGTCTTCTTCCTAGATTCTATGTTTGTCTATCCTTCAAATGAAATTTTCTCTTATACAAGAATGGTGAATGTAATCTCTTTTTTGTATCTTCCTCATTCAAGGCTCAGTGGTAAATCTTTTGTTACATTTTACCTTAATATGAGTTTATTGGATAGGTGGAATTATTAGCTGCATTTTACAGGCCGAGAAACCAAAACATGGAGAGATTAATTAACTCTCTCATGTTTACATAGCTGGCGAGTAGCAAAAATATGATCTATGTCTATTTGATGCTATTTGAGGTTTATGATTTCATGAAGGTCATGATTTTTATACCATGATTTTTGATACCATTGAAGAAGACACTTATTGAAAGAAAAAAAGCCAATACAGATTAAATAAAGTATGTTTTTGTATCAAAGGGCTTTACAGGCTTAAGGACAGTTCCTCAGCTGTTTTGCCTATTTCTTTTCCTATGGAGGGTTAATTTCTTACAGATTTTCTCTTATCTATCCATTTTTTCTAGAACAGTGCTTTGCATATAATGTGTACTCAAATGTACGAAGATCATCTATAAGTCCAAGAAAAAGCTGCATGTTGAGGCTACCAAGCTAGTTCAGAAACTAACACCTCCTAATTCCCTCTTCCTAAATGTAGTCACACGGTTCTGAGTTGGGTGGTTGCACTTGCCAAGAAGCCCTATTTTCTGGAAAGAGTGCTATAACAACTTCCTAAGTGTGATCGGAAAATTTGGTTAAGGCTGAATATTATGGAACCGCTTGCTCCATTTTTTTCCTGTCTTCAAAAATACCCTTGCACGGTAACTTATTTACCGATAAGAAAAACTTTTTCTCTTTAGTTTCTTTTTTCTTTTCAAATACTGTAATGGTTTTGGAGAAAAGAGGTACTGCACAAGAATGCATGGAAAATTTATATGATAGACAATGCACAAAATTTTTGAAGCAAAAAAATTTTAGGTGAAAGAATTATACCCTTAAGTACATTCTTTTATTTATTAGTATATGTTTGTAATACATAATGGTGTGTGTGTGTGTGTGTGTGTGTGTGTGTGTGTGTTGCTGCGGATCAAACCCAGAGCCTGTGAATACAAAGCAAGGACTCTACTACTGAGCCACATCCCCAACCCTAAGGAGTGCTTTCATTGTGAGCATTTGGTACTGCACATGACATATCCCATCCCTATCTTTCCCATTATCTCCTGGTCCCTTTACTGTTTGTAATCAATCCTGGTTTCCTTTTATCTATCAGTTATTTTGCTCTTTATTTGTACTTTGGATTTGTCATATGAAAGAAAACATGTATTATTTAATCTTGTATGCTGACGTGCCACTTAACATTATGTTTTCAAGGTTCATTCATTTTCTTACAAATGATACAAATGTGTCCTTCTTTATTGCAGAGAAGTATTCCATTATGTAGAAAGAGTCTACCAAAAAATGTGTACATATTTCAGAAAAAAAATAGTAAAAAAATTTCTTTAAAAGATTGTGTTACCTTCATATGGGGGACCTTAGGGTAGTCTTGTATTGCTGGAAACCCACTACACTGCCAGCCTTTAGAGAAGAACTGAAAATGCATGTGCACTAATGTCAATGGACCAAGTTTACCCAAGCAGTAGTTCACTGTACTAATAAATGTCTGCAAACTAATACCCACCAATTTGAGCACATCTTATAACTGTAGAGGTCAAAGGTAACTTGTATTAATCTCATGATATTTCAGTAAATTTATTTTAACATGTTTATGCAAGGTTTTCTTTTCCTGAGGTATATATATATATATATATATATATATATATATATATATATATATATGGAGTTTTTTTGGCAGACTCTGTAGATATCGCATTTTCTTTATCCATTCATCTGTTGATGGACTTACAGGCTCCTTCCAAGATGTAGCTATTATGAATGGTGCTGCTATAAATTGTGCTGCATACCCATGTGTCACTGAAATATAATTTCAACTCTTTCTCAAAATGCCTCCTAGGGAAGACCTGGGTCAAATAGAATTTGTATTTTCAGTTTTATGAGGTATCTCCTTATTGATTACCAAAATGGTTGCACTAGTTTATATTCTTACCAGCAATGCAAGAGGATTCCTTTTTCACCACAGCCTCACTAGCATTTATTATCACTTGATTTCTTGATAAATGCCACTCTTTCTGGATTAAAATTAAATCTTGATGTTGTTTTAATCTGCAATTTTCTAACCAGCAATATTGAACTTTTTATGTATTTATGGGCCTTTGTATTTTTTTTTCTGAGAAACATTTGCTCACTTGTTGCCAATTTTCTTGATTGGGTCTTTAATTTGAAGGGAAGCTCAAAGTTTTGGAGTTCTTTATGCATTCAAGACATTAGTCCTCGGTCTGAAGTGTAGCTGGCAAATTTTTCACAATTCTGCAGGTTGTCTCTTCACTATGCTGGTTGTTTCTTTTGTTGCGCAGAAGCCTTTAAACTTGATGTGATCCCATTTGTTTATTCTTCATGTTATTTCTTGTGCAACTGGAGTTTTGTCAAGAAGATCCTTGCCTATGCCTATTGCTATCAGATGGGGTGAGGACCAGCAGTGTCTTCTAGGTTATTATTTGACCCCATCACTGAATTGGTGATGGGGTCAAATTGGACATTTGGTGGATGTGAAGGATTTATTTTAGGGCAGAGATAAGAAAAAAGCAAAAAGAGAAGGAACACAAAGTGCTCAAATAGAAAAGGGTGCTTTGGGGGAAAAAGAGGAGAAGCTTTCTGCAAGCAGGATGGACCACTGAAAGAACAAGAGCGCAGTGGGCCCACAGGCAATTGCTATTGTTCTTCCCTATCTTCTTGGACAGTTGATGCAGATGGTCCCACTTGATCTCGCCTAGAAGATTAAAACCAGGTGCCAGGTTCAGGGCATGGTTTGAGCCCCTGTTAGATCAGGGTGCTGCTGTTCTGTTACACTTATAGCTAATAATTCTCCTTGACTGGTAGGCTGTGCCCAGTGGCTTCAGCCATGTTAGCATGTCTGTCCCTCCTGTGATTTTCATAGTTTCATGTATTCTATCTTCTAGGAGGTTAGTTGTTTCTGCTTCAATATTTAGGCCCTTAGTCCATTTTGATTTTAACTTAGTACAGCATAAAAAATACAGTCTGTCTTCAATCTTCTGCATGTAGACAACCAGTTTTCCATCACCATTTGCTAATGGGGCTGTCTTTCCTGCACCAGATGTTTTTGGTCTTTTGTCAAGGCTGCATTGCCTGGACTTGCTTGTTCCTGCATCATCTATTCTGTTATATTGATTCACATGTCTATTTTTGCACCAGTAACATACTTCTTATTTTAAATCACTGTAGACTTGTAATATGACTTGAAATTTGGGATTGCAGTGCCTCCTGCTTTTGCTCTTGTTACCCAGGATTTTGCTATTCTGGGGCTCTTCTTCCATATGAATTTTAGGTTTACTTTATCTAGTTCTATGAGAAATGACATTGGTATTTCGATTGGAATTGCATTAAATCTGTATTTCAGTTTTGGGACTATGGCTATTTTGACAATATTGTTTCTATATGTCCAGAAACAGGGATAGCCATTTTCTGCTATCCTCTTTTTTCAGAATTCTGCATTTATGATTTTAGAGATCTTTCACTTCCTTGGTTAGATTATTTCCTAAAATATTTAATTTCTCTTAATGTCATTGAGAATGGTGTTGTTTTCCTAAATTATTTATCCATTAGTTTATTGTTAGTATTTAGGAATGTTACTGGTGTGTGTGTGTGTGTGTGTGTGTGTGTGTGTGTGTTTAGTGCTGAGACAGGATTTATATAGTTATATAGGTCAGTATGGCCTTGAACTCACTATATAGCCAATGTTGGTCTCAAATTCACAATAATCTTCCTTACTAAGCTTTCCAAATGAATGCTGTGATTACAGGTGAGTACCACATATCCAGCTTGCATGTTGATTTTGTTCCCTGCTACATTACTGAATATAGTTATTAAACATGGAAGTCTTTTGGTGGAGGTTTTGAGTCTTCAATGTCAAAGATCATGTCATCTGCAAATAATGATAATTGGATTTCTTCTTTCTTTCCTTTCTCTTTCTTGCTTTCTCTTGCCTAATGGCTCTGGCTAATGTTTTGAGCACCATGTTAAAGAGAAGAAATGAGAGTGGCCATCCTTTTCTTGTTCTTGATTTTAGAAGGACAGCTTTTAGCTAATCCCCATTTAATCTGAGGTTGGCCATTGTTTTCACATAAATGGCTTTTTAAAAAATCAGATTGAGGCAACTTCTTTCTTTCTTTTTTTAAAATAATTTTATTTAAAGAAAAAAAGCAAAACAAAACAAAACAGAATAAAGGGTAGCAACAATACAGTATTCCAAGGAAAAAAGGAAAAGAACAACAAAAAAAAACCTAAGAAATTATTGCTTGACAAATTACATGCTGACTTCTTGGAAATAGTTGTTCAATTTACAAAGTTAAAAAATGTAAAGTAGACACTCAAACAGTGAGACTGTTAACAGTTCTGCTCCACAATCTGACAAAAACAGCAATATGGTCATTCATCTTACCCATGGAAATATACATGCAATTATATCAAAAGGGTAGAATTAAACACAACAAAACAGAGCAAAGTGCATCACAAGAAAGCAATGTAAGAGACAAAAATTTCAAAATTAGACAATTGGAGATATTCACTCTCTATCATATTAACTTTTGTTTTCTTCCAAATATTGTCCATATTGTCACATACAGGGAATTCATATGAAACAACCTAGTTTGGAATTGATCTGAGCAGGATGAGGAGGGCATTTCAGGTCTTCAAGACCAGACATTAGGGAAGCCAAGAATGGCTGTCATAGTGTCTCTCATTCTCATCAAAACAGCTGTCCATACCTTAATGTGTGTTGAACTTAAACAAGGCAAAGCAAGCTAAGATCACTTTGAACAGAAAGTGATAGTTTTGCTGGACTTCACATCATGACATTATGGAATCAGCACTGGGTATTGTAGTGTCTCTTTTTCTTCAAAGTAGTTGTTCATTTCAACATGTGTTATATAGTTGGTTCTCGTAAACTGTTTATAAGCTCTACACATGCATGAGTCTCTACTTGTATATCTATCATTTCTGTATTAGCAGGAAAAACAAA
>PVJX010025242.1:0-27386 GCA_004027295.1 Dolichotis patagonum | reverse complement strand
TACAAAAACCCCCAAACCATTTTGTAAGGGTAGAATAGTGAGCACCTGGCCAGTGTCCTCGGCTCTGAGCATTGGGTATGGCAGCTGTGTTCCTCTTCAGATCAGGAGTAACCCCTGCTAATCTGCAGAAATGGCTCTCAACTCAGAGTCACTCGAGTGGGTGAATCTAAATAACCAATCCCAGGTCATACATGCCAGCGAAGTCTTTACAAGCTCCTAGTAGGAAGGAGGTTCCTGCCTGCTTTCACTATGTTTTTGTTCCTGAATATCCACTGCCCTGTCATCAGAAAAGGATTATATTTCCCTGTCTCTCTGACATCAAGGTTGAGCATTTTGTTTATTTTTGTCCCTGACCAGAAATGATGTAAATCTCTTCCAAATGAAAGTATTAAGACCCACTGTGTGCTTTACCATATATTTTTTCTCTGCCTCAAGAGCCGTGTTTTAGATTGAACCACCTGGCTCCTAGAAATAAAGACATGTGGAGTAGAGACATAATACACTCATAGTGGATGCATAGTTTTAGATAGAATTAAACATTTATAAGCCATTGAAAAGGGCTGTTTGTTACCAAGGCATTACTTATTTCAATCTGACTGATACATACTCTTGCTAAGATTCACATTACACCGAATTCTCAAACATATAGAAAAGGAATTCAAGTGTTTGGCAGAAGGCATTGAATTTTATAAGTTTGTTATGACATATAAAATTCATCTAAATACAGTTTTTAGAGAACCTGCTACCCTTTTCAAGGTTTCAGTTACCTTGTGCCTCTTCCTGGGTTGATTCAGGTCTTCCTGGTACTGTAAGAGTACAAGGATTACTTGGATAGAAGAACCCTGGTGTCCAAATCAGTAAATTCTTCACAATCTCTGCTGTGTGTTTGTTATAGAGATTATTTATATCGATCTTTATTTTTTAAAAAAGCACTGAATGGTAAAATTGATCAGGGAAGTCTTCCACTGGTACAGAACAGTTTTTGAAAAATACTCAAGGTGGGTTTAGGCAATAAAGGTTGTTAAGCAAATGTGTGCATGCATGTGTGTGTGTGTGTGTGTGTGTGTGTGTATACACATCAAATTTGTTTTTAGGTGGTTTTATTTCTAAAACACTAGTTGCATATTTTATTCTAATATATTTAATGAAAATAAGGAATTTATTATTATTCTGTTTGTATAATCAAAATAATCATGGCTATTTGAATAGAATTATTTTTTTTCCTTCAAAGGAAATTAAGCTTTACACAATTCCTGGCTTCCTTAAATTTCTGAGGTTCTGCAGTTTCATTCACATCTGTTCATGATGTCTAGTCCTTAAAACTTAGTTCACTGAACTAAGACTGAAAAGAATTCTTACTTTAAAAAGCAGGTCATCCAACAAATTCCATTAAGAATTCACCTTAGAGGCTTTGCAAGAGAGACTGGGTGGAAGTTGTCTCTGGTGCCAGGTGCTGACTGACCCAAGGCATGGAGGTAATTTTGGGATCCAACCTCTCATTGCCTTAGGCCAAGACAAGCAATTCATATTCTAAACAGTCATCAAAAATATTTTTAATATATATTTTTATTTTGGGGATAGGTTATATCCATGAAATGTCACACATTTCCTCCCCCCTCCAAATCAATCCATTAATCCAGTCTTTTAATAGTCCCGTCATTCATTACTACCAGATTAATCCACAAACATCCTGGGAGTGCTCACAGTGTAACCAGCATCTGCATCACTTTGGATACCATGGAAGAACACAGTCACCTAGCTAAGAGGGAAGAAAATTGCTGCTTTAATTCCTAACATCAGAAATCTTCTGAAAAAACAGTAACATCTCGGTTTAATATGTAATTTTCCAAGTCTTTTCTGTGGAAAGGAGATGCAAAGCATAACATTCTTACAGATACGCAGAAACAGAGAGGCAAAAAAAAAAGGGGGGGGGGACAAAGTGGGAGAGAAGAATTTGAGCAGCTGGTTACAAGACAGGTGACCAGGGAGAGTTCACAGAGGCAGTGGTGGGAAATGATGCCTACTAAAATTTGGTACTAAACCTTAACATATTGCCAGAACTGGTTTGTCTTGAAATTGGCTTTACCAAGGATCCCTGTGCAAACAGTACAGTGGGAAGAAGCCTTAAAGTGGTGACATGATCCTTAAAATGAACCACCACAGTGGAAGCAGGGGCTTGTGTCTGAGGTCCCTGGATAAATAAAAGCTTCTCCGAGACTTCCCAGAGAGAACAGCAGGAATCATGGGTAACCACTGACACTTGATGAAGGCCACATCATTCCATGGCAGACTCAAAGAGTGCCATGACTCCGCGACCATCTCCAGTTACTATTTGGGTTGGAACTTAGAGAAGTGACCCCTTCCTCAAGACCCTTATATGAACCTAAACATGTACTTCACTAAGGCGTGTACACAAAGCATCTTCCTTCACTCACTTCACTTAGAATAAAACTGCAAAAACTGAATAATAAAAATAGGTGGAAACAGTGTCTGCAGATGCTTGACTTAGATGGAAAGAGAGAATCTCTGCAGTAGTAGCACAGCATTCTATGTATGTACTGGAAAGAGGGACAAACCTGCAGGATTTGGCATTTTGAAAAATATTACAAAATAGAGAAGAATTTACATTTCCCTCGGTAGGGTTAAATGAACCATGATTCATCTCAACAATACAATGTACCATGCACCACTTCAGAATAATGTTGGTAGGTTTGCAAAGGAAAGGAGATCTAAAATTTTTATGGAAAACTCTTACAAAATATAATTACATATTTGAATATGTATACATTTCTCCAGGGGTAGGGAAAGTGCTATATGGAGGCCTGGAGACAAAAATCTATTTTGTTTTAAAAAATTTTAACCATGAGAAGTTATTCATGCAATTCTTTTACAATTAAGATACACAAAAAGCAAGGCCACATCTTCGGGAGATCATTATAATTTACACACATGGACAAGTGTGCACACACATGACTGCTGATACTGAGGATCTAGATAAAATAACCTATAAATATAAACCAGCAACACTGTCCTTTCTCACATCAGAAAATCCCAGACCTTGGAAAACCTGTGCACACATGTGACCTTTAATCTCCCGGGAATCTAAAATGCAGGGCTTTGCTGCAGGCGCGACATCTGTCATAGCCACACCCACTCTCACGTGTGTTGCCAGGCAGTAAGTCCCCTGTCTTCAGTCTTATCTGTGAGAGAGCAAAGAGGTTTTGAAACAGCTTCTGTAAGGTCCATCATAGCTGATCCCATCAATGTGAAATCCTCTACTGGGAAAAGTCCTTCCAGTTAGATGTGAGGACAAAGAGACACACTGGCCATGTCCCATGCTGCTTGCTGGTTATTATTCCCAGTGGCCATTTGTCAGACTTGGATGGAATTCTGCTTTTCCTTTTCCTATATAAAACTCCTGGTCCCAGCCCCTGCTGCCTTCAATGGGTCCTGTCTTGCATTGTAAGGCTCTCTTTCTCCTGGCTCTCTCCTCTGTGTGTGTATAAAGTGCCAAGTCTTAGAGAATAGTTCCTCTTCAAGCTTCCACTCCGCTGACTTTCTCTCATCTCTCCCAGATCTTCTAGAGTTCCCAGCTCCTCCTCTCTTCATCCTAACCACTTCTGCCATTGGCTTCTCAATCCTCATAATCTCAGTTCTCCACTTGTCACTTTGTCACTCTCACCAAGGTCACCAGTGTCCTCCCCATTATCTAAGCAAACAGTGCCTTCTCCATCCACCTTGACAATCACAAGTTCTAGCTATGGATCCACCATTCCCGAGACCTTCTCTTTATTCACCCCTGTGATATTTCTCTTTCTTGATCTCCTTCCTAGAATCATTATTTCTCATTGGTCTTCATCAACATCACTTTGGCCCTTGTCCTCCTTGTCGTTGTCCTTTGGCCCTGTCCTCCTTGTCCTTTCTCCTTTAGAGATATTCATCCAGTTCCACATGTTCAACTCTTACTTCTCTGAAGGTAGATCCCACACTGACGTCTTGCCATCAGCCTCTCTGTGGGTTTCATGTACTCCTCTAATACCAGAAGAAAATCTCCCACACGTGAACCCTGCTGGCATTTTAGACTGGGCAAGTGTGAATGTCAACTGCTCTCTCTTCTTGCTGGTCTTGCTTCTCTGTCCCTGGGTTTCCTAACTCAGTGAACTTCCCAGTGTCAAAGTTATCTTTTCTTTCCCCCTCAAATCACATTAGTAACACTATTCCCTTTTAACCCTTCCTTTAACAAACCCTTTTCTCCTCCCCTCTAATTTCTCTTGGCTTTTGCATGCATTGTTGTTTAAGACCCCTACCCACCAGTGTGAGTGCCTTAAGGCACTTTTTCCAGGTCCTCAGAGTCCAGTCTCCCCAAGAATAAAGCTTACTTCTCTTAGAACGGCACTGAAGGCCCATCACAATTCGCTTTAACTGTTCTATAGAGCATTTTCTACTCCCAATCCTTCATTTGTTCCATGAACATCTTTTCACCAGAACCAGGAGATCTAAGAAAGCCGAAACCTTCCTCAGAGACTCTTTGGAGAGATAAGGAAGTCTTTTAGAATCTCTGGCATCTAGAGATCAAAGCATCTTTGGCGTCTGGAATCTTTGCTCAAATCCAAGGACCTCGAACAGTCAGCAACACTCCTTCATCTCACTCAAATCCTCATCTCTCAAAGACACACACCCCTTACTTTTCTCTGTTATCCAACTGGGATTCTCTCTGATTCCAAACAATCAAACCCCTCTTTGATTTGTTTCTGTTATTACAAGAAATGTCTATTCATTGAATGCCAACTTTGTACTGGGTGGGCATGGTGTGTGAGTTTGCTTACCTACCCCTGCCAGTACCAAGGCATTCTGGCTAGTATTGTCTCCATCATACTTAGGAGAAGACAGGCTCAAGAAGTGATGTAACTTGCTCAAGGTCAGTTAGGCACTAAAGAGGAGAGTTGGGATTTGCCCAGAAGTCTGTGCAATGTCATGATGACACGTGTGCTTCCTCCAGTTTCATCCAACTGGCTGCCTAATTGTGCTTTGTCCTAGCCTGCCTTGAAGTATGGAGAATGTTAACCAACCTTTTCCATAAGGTTCCTGGGGGAGAACTTTGTTTTAGGTATTATGTTTTCTAAATTTCTAATTTTTTTTTAATATATTGGATATTGAACCCAGAGCCTTAGCACTGATGTACATCCCCAAACTTTTGGTTTATCTATTTTGAGACAGGGTCTTACTAAATCACTAACTTTCCCAGGCTGGGCTCAAACTTTCAATCCACCTCACTCAATTTCCCAGGGTGCTAGGATTACAGACATCCTGTCTATATTTAGAATATGGGGGTCTCAATATATGTCTAGTAAATTATATTGAAATTTCTTGTCATCTCTAGTTTTTCCAAACAGGTAATATATTCCTCCATATTTTTCAGAGATGTCTTCCTTCTGTCTCTCTGGGCCACCTTGGATGCCCTGGGTGGTGCCCTGCCCGTGTCTGTCCTAGGGGTTGCTGTCTTTTCATGGGTGGAGTCTATTGAGGAGTGCAGGCTTTTTGAGCCTTTGGCCAACTCAGAACCAGAATCCATGTCTCTCTTTTCTTTGATTGGGATATGTCTGCCATCAAGTATTCCTGGATAATCTGTAGGCCTCCTATTCTAGTGATGGTGAACTGTTTAGAGCTCGCAATGATACAAGTAGCCTACTGCGGCACACGTGCCATTGGACCCTTTCTAACTAATTGTAGTTTTTCAGGAGAAGTAGAAGGCACGGAACAGGGTAAATTTGGAAAGACATCAAAAAATGCTTAGATCCATAAAGAATTGGTTACAAAAGTAGCATCTGATATTCCAAATTTACCCCACCACAGAGCTCCTTCATACTTTGATTCTATTGGATGCACTTCCTTCAGCCCTGAAGCCATTTTCCTATAAACTATAAAAGCTATAAATATTCCTTCTTGAGTAATATTCGGCCACTGCGGGCTGCTGCAGAGGTGTGTCACGCTTGCTCTAGCTCTTGCAGACTTGGAGGAAATACTCTTTTACTTTGCATTCCTAACTGGGGAGCCTGAGCTAGTCACTGAAATTCCGGAGCCTCAGTATCTTCCTCCTCCTCCTCCGTCAGGTGGGAATGACACACACTGCTTCATCCTTGTGTGGCTGTCCTGGCCCATGACTCAAGTCACAGCACATGGTTGGGACTCAGAAAATATGGATTTCGGCCTTTGTTTCCTAACCAAACATGTCTGTTTTTTAACCAGTGAAACACTGTCTCTAGGTGTTTTTAAAAATATGCATTCATTATTTATTCATTGGGTGTTTAGTGATAATTTGCCTGGCATTGTTCTAGGTTCTGAGTTTGCCTTACTACACCATGTGGATGTGGCCCCTAACTTCCTGGAGTACCCTGGTTTTAGCACAGTGTTGGGGTTGCGGTTTCCTCTGGCTGCGCTTGAATTAGCCTCTCCCCGGTATGTGTTCCCATCCGGCAGAACCTCGTTTCACTTCCTCCGTTTTCTTTTACTTTGATTTCTGGTGCTTTGCTCCAACAGTCATAGCTTGTGGCAGTTTATGATTTGGAAGAGAATAACCTGGGAAAACAGACAAAATACTTAAAGATGCATGAAGAGTTGCAGAAGTACCCTCATGGAGTTTGAAAATTATCAGCACTTAAAAAGAAACAAGGCCAAGAAATATTCACGGTTAAGTAAAGTATTCCTCAACATCAGCAAAGGCAGGATCTGGAGGTGTTTGCAGCAAGTTGCCGTACTGACTAACTTTTGAACTTCGTATAGCTCTCAGTGAAATTACAATTATTCAAATGACTCTTGGATAAATTAGTTTTGACCAAATCTGTTGAACACACAAGCTTTGCACCTTTAGTGTGTTTCTCAGAGCCGGGGCCAAGAGAGATGCTCAGCAAAGTCTAGCAATTGTCATTTCTTACCTGTCTTTCCCCATGGCACCCTGAGCTCCTGGAGAAGTGGCCGCTGCCCTACTCATTTTTGCATTTTTACCCTGAGCGCAGGGCTCCTGCAGAGTAGGTGCTCTGTAAACGTTTGTTACAAGGACAAAGGAAGGAACGAAGGGACAGAAGGGTGTGAGTGGAGGGAGTTTTGGAAGCTCAGCAGAGTGTACAGCTCTAACAGAGCAAGGAGGGTCAGGCTGAGGTGGGCTACGGTGCTCAGAAGACAAGGACCAAGCTTCAGGGTCCCTGCCCGCATGGTGACACAGGCCACCCCTCCCCCGCTGCATGACTCAAGGCCTTCTCTGATCAGCCTGCTCTGGAAAACTGCTTGCACCTGGCCTGGATGAACACAATTAAAAGACGCCGTAAAAATTGACAGATCCCAGTGCGGAGGGCTGAGAATACATTACAATTCCGATCGAACTATAAATAAAGCCCCTAAATTAAATAAATCTCGCACAATTATGGATTAAAACATGTTTAGTGTTAATGGCCTTGCACATGGACCCTGACTCCTGAAATTGTTGCTGAGGCTGCATGGCTAGGGGATTGCATCATAATTAACACCAGGCCATCTGGGAGGGGCTGCCTGAGGTTCAGTGGGGAGCCCAGCTGGAGAACAGGGACCCAGGAGGTCCCTGCCTCACCAGCTCCTTATTGGTGCCACAGTCTCCTTGGAAAAATCTGACCTGGAGCTGGTGTGAGTGCTCAGAGCCTGACCCCAGACACAAAGGATTCTGGGTTGTGCTCCGGCTCCCTGCATTCTTTGTCCCACAAATGTCCACACTCACTGAATAAAGGACCAAACACTGCAAATGGATTGTCAAAGAACTACAGCAGTCAGTTCAGTGATTATCTCATTCCTCGCCTGCTGCTTTGAGGCTGGTACATTTTAGTATAAATAACGAAAAATCATGTTATGCATTAGAATGAAAATGGTGTCCTATAGAAACCCTCAAATCTAAACCAAGGAGGTTGGTGCCATCATGAAGGGCCTGTAAAAGTACAGGAATGCTAGCTACACTAAACCAAGTAAGGAGCCCTCAAATGCGGGATATCCAAGGAGAAAAGCAAGGTGTCCTTGGCTGTCACTGGAGACACATTCTAACCTCTCACAAGACCCAACAGAGCAAACAGCTCCATGCTCTGTGTTACCCTTCCCAGAGCCAGGCTGGCCACTTCCACAGCAGAGCTCCGGAGCTAGGTGCCTGGGTTCCATTCCTGGCACTGCCACTTCCCAAGCACACGCTCCTCTGTGCCTCAGCTTCCTGGCTTCCAAGGTGTTGGTGATGATAGTACAGCCAGCCCTCTGCATCCATGAATTCAGCCAACTCTGGACTGAATATATTTGAAAAGACAACTGTGTCTGCACTGTGTATGGATGCGTCTTGACAATATTCCCTAAACAGTCTAGTATAGCCCTGTTTACATAGCATGTACTTTCTACGAGTAGTGATCTAGAGATGACCTGAGGTATGGAGGAGGATGTCCAGCAGGCTGCCCGCAGCGGGGAAAGCTAACAAATAGCCACTGAATTTGGATGAGGATCCAGTGAAAGGAAGACATAATGGCTTAATCCTGGCAACTGGAGTCCCCCATTTCTTCTCCCTCCAGGACTCTTTCAGGTGTCTAAAAAAATCCCAAGGGGTCCTTGATCTCAGACTCTCAAAGAACAGTGGAGGCTACAGAACGTCTGGTGCGCGAGGCTGAGCCACCCTGGAGAGTAGTCATCAGCGCTGAGCAGACCCCTCCTGGGTCCCTGACTGCCCTGAGGGAACAGGAAGCCCTGGTCAGGAGGAGCTGGAGCCGGTGCCAGGCCCGCTTTCTCAGTATTAGTTCACCTCCCTGAGCATGTTGTTATCAGGCTGGTATTTTAAAATTACCAGTCTTACCCCATCACTGTCGTGCTTCAATTTTTTCCCCAATGGGTCCCTAGGATAAAGTAAAGCTCCACAGCAGTATTTACAAACCAAGATAATTTATTTCAATCTCCACCCTTTGCTGTCCACCTTTTAGTCCTATTGACCTTTATGCCCTCTGTACTATTCATGCTCTTTTGTGCGCAGCTGGTAGACTTTGGGTACTCTTTCCTGTGTTTCCAGCTTCGCCCCTGCCCACTTGGCCAGCCTCAGGTGGCCAGCTGCAGGACTCAGGCGCTGCCTTCTGGTGAGGCTGTCCCTGATCCTGCTTGCTGGAGTTCAGTGCCCACTCTGTCTTTCCTCAGCAGCTGCTCAGACCACACCAAGGTCCCCATGTAGTCCAGAGAGGTAACCTAGTGACTAATTTGCATCCTCCACTAGACAAGAGGGCAGGGATCCCTTTTCCTTCATTCACAGCTATATCCTCAGCACAGTGCCTGAAAAATACCAGCTGAATGAATGAAAATAAATGAATGGATTTCTCATTCTTATTCTCTGCTTGTCTTTGTGCACTGCTTCCTAGCATCACCACAGATAGAACGAGGCAGGAAGTTCAAGGGCAACAAAGGATGCATCTCCCATAGTCACTCAAGATCCAAATCCAAGATAGGCTACCCCATAAGGATAAGAGGTTCCTTGGAATAGACAGCATCAACTAATCTTGGTTTAAAAGGTTTATTGTTTAGCCCATCACTTTACATATATAGTACATATGTAGATTGTGAGGATGTAAATATAGATGCAATAATGAATAAGGATATGAATATGCATATATATAAAGATATTGACCTATAGCCATAGCAAAAATTTGGCTTACTGGTTGAGGGCTTAGTGATCACTGAAGTCCACAGGGTGACTGTCAGAAGCTCAGGCTGGGACTTGTATGCACGCATTGAAGCTGCCGTCCACAAGTTGAACTTTTCCAGGGGCTCATCGATTTGGTCCCTGATGCCTTTCATTTGATTGCATCAAGTTTATTCAAATGATCCAGGATACACTTCCTTTCAGTAAAATATAGACTTTAATCTCATCTGCAGTACACTTCAGAGCAAGACTTGGATTTGTGTGTGACTGAATAACTGGGGCCTTGTAGGCTAGCCAAACAGACACCAAAGACTGGTTTCCCAGTTGAGGTCCTAGAACTAGAGCTCAGTGAGAATCCAGGACCCTCCCCCCCCAGCTGGTCTCTCTGTGTCACACACACCCCTCTCCCCTGGTGTGCCTTCTGTCTGAGGCAGAAAAGACTGACACCCATTGATTTGACGCTTTCTCTAAAGGACCCATCAAAGAGGGCCACAGGGCGTTTCCACATGGCGCAATTTCTAGAAGGGCGGCTTCTCTCTTTTAATGAAATGCAAAGACTGTGGAAGATAATGGTTTCTTAGTGTGAGGAAAGTTATTCAGTCCCTCAAAAGAGGAATACAGGAAGCTCCTCCCTAGAGGCTAGAGAGGAGATGGAGGCAGAACTCCTCTTAAGCTCAAGTGAATCAGTATGGCCATATATTTGTGTGGGCCTGGTTTGTATTCAGTCAGTCCATATGAGTCCATATTAGTGTTAAATATTTTGACTGCCAACATTAGACAGAGGTTGGGCTCCCCTGGGCCAGTGTGGTTGAAGCAGATGAGCCACTTAAAAATACTCAACAGCATAGTCAAAGCTGTCTAAGATACAAGCCATTCCATCAATTCCAACATGAAATTGGGAAAATGGTTGTACTCTGGTGTGCAAAGGTTGTTTCACTATGTAAATGCTTCAGAAATCCTGGAAAACTGCTTGGCAAGAAGGAGGAATTTTCCTCATATACTAGTTGATCAAAGTTACAGAGAGATGGTAAAAGTCCAAGGTGAGTGTTGCTGGTAGGAAGCAGGAGCTAGAAGAAAACATGCTAGAAAACTCAGTGCTGCAGCTGGTTGATAATTTCTCCAATTCCTCATTACCAGAATCAAAATGGCTCCTGAGATATTTCCTAAAGTGTGTGCCTCCATTTCTTCAGAGAGAGAGAGCGAGAGCGAGAGCGAGAGCGAGAGAGAGAGAGAGAGAGAGAGAACAGTTACAGTATAAATGCAGACACAACACATACTTATTTATTATGTATTTGGTTGTATAATGTATTCAACAAACACTGAAGCATCTGTTAGGCACTGTCCCGGCTTCTGGGAAGGCAACACTGACTTATTTATTGTTTGTGTCTATGACCTATCTTACATTTAAAACTGGAAATACCCTTCATGGGAACAGGGATGAGGTCTGTCTTGTTCACAGCCAACAGCACCTGACTTTTTTTTAGGATGGCAATGTGTCCTTCCCCTGGTAATGAGTCATGATGGTCTAAATCAAGGTTAGCAATTATATTTGCTGAAGAGCTAGATAGTAAATATGATTCTGTGGTCATGCAATATTTGTCACAAGTGTTTACCTCTATTATAATACAAAAGAAGCTATAGACAATACATTAAGGATGTGCCTAGAAATGTTAGAAAAGACCAAAAAGTTTACCAAAAATGTGGAGAGCTCAATTTTGTCTGAGGGCCATAGTTTGTTAACACTTGGTTCTAAGTTAGGGACCTTTTGGCTTGTGGATCTCTTTATATTCTTAAATATTACCGATGACACCAAAGAGATTTTGTTTATGCAGGTTACATATATGTAAAAATCAAAACCAATAATAAAAATATATGTATTTCACTTAAACATTAACAATAGCAAATCCATTACATGCAAGCATATATAGCATATATTTTATGGATAACAACTACATTTCCCAAATAAAAAATTACTGAGATATTGTTTTATATTTTTGCAGATCTCTTTAATGTCTGGTTTAATAGGGAACAACTGGGTTTCCATGTCTGATTTTGTGTTCAGACCAATGTGATGTGCTATTTTAGTTGAAAATTCAGTAAAGAGAAGTAGTTGAAACAGGTAAGACCATACATAACACCTGAAAACTCTTGAAGACCCTCAGGACACTCTGAAACCCACAGCTTCTTGGAAATTTCCCCCATTTTTCTGGTTTCTCAATTTTCCAGCCTCCCTTGCAGCTTTGGTGACCACATCTCCCTTCTCAAGCTTGCCTTGATCTAATAGTGAACTTATAAAGTTTTATGGGCTGCATTTACAAAAAGAATATTAAAATAATTACTAATTTACCTATGTGTTGTAAAGTTTTAATAAATTTTATGTGTAAAGCACCTATTTTAATGCCTAGTACTTAGTAAACATATATGTGATACACGTTGGCTTTCTTCATGATGGTGATGGTGATGGTGATGATGACAGTCAATTAGATCTCAGAAATGTCCGCTTGGGGAAGCACTGGGTAAAGTTTACTTTCCTTGCAAATTAATTGGCCCAATCCCTCCAAAGTATGGATATAGCCCCTACTCAGTTCCCTAAGACAGCACTACCCCAGACTGTGAGCAAAAGAGGATTACAGAGGGGAATTACAGCAAAACAAAACAAAACAGGAAACAGGATAAAACTGGGTATTTGACATTATTTCCTCTGAAATCTGTTGGTCAAATGTAGTCACAGGGCTGAATATATGGGTATCTTTGTCTTTGAGCTCTGGCTGTTAGCCACATGATGTGTGCCTACTTCATCTATTAAATCCTCTGAAATAGGCAGACTTCCAAAGATCCTTGTCCCTCAACGTTGCTTTCCCCTGGTAATTTCATCAAACATTAGTCTAGGTTCTGCTGTGAAGGACCTTTACAGATATAATTAAGTTTACTCAGTTGACCTCCAAACAGAGAAAGCACCCTGAATTCCACAAGTGGGCTCCCCACCTAATCATGTGAGCCTGTAAAAGTGGGAAACTCCTCCAGCTGCAGTTGCAGGGATGTAATGGAAGAAGAGGAATAAGGGTGAATTAGAGAGATTGGAAGCATGAGTACAGCTTAGCCACTGCTGAGGGCAGGGACAAAAGTGGAAAAGCTCAGTATCTCTAAAGGCTGCGATGGAGCCCTGGTTGAAATCAGGCAATAAGCATGGGAACTTTATTCTTTCAATGGATGGAACTGAACTTCATCAATAGCTCTGAATAACGTGCAAGAAAGTTCTCATCCAGAGCTTCAGTAAGGAGCATAGTCTTGCTGGAATCCTCATCTGAAGTTGGTGGGGACCTATAGGATTTCTGACCCACAGAACATTGAGGTAATAGATTAGTGTTAACTGCCAAGTTCATGGTGGTTTGTTAAGGTTGCTACAGGAAACTAATATATCCTCTCTTTTCATCTTTGGGTGTGGTCACTGCGAGTGACCTCATCCCATCACACTCCAATTGGAACAATCTTCCCACTTACCCAGGTCACCTTCTATTTACTCTGCAGCCCCTCTTGGTACCAGCTTGATCCCCACAGAACACATAACAGGCTTGAAGAGAGCCCCATTGCGGCCTCTCCACAAAACCCCCATTCATGAGGAATTCTCAGAACTGAAATGCAGGAGTGGTGGCATTAAAATATCTGCATTCCCCTGCCACCCCTTTGTTTTAAGTTTTGCTCTTTCTCATCAAACTACAATGAGACCCTAGAAGGACTAAGTGTCTTTTCTTTTGTCATCCAGGTAAGAAGGATTTGATGGCCTCCAAAAGATGCTAGAGTTATACCTTCCCTGGAGAAAATTTCTGTCTTGTTGATTTGCACGGAGGCTGGAGGTTTTTGAAAATCTTAGTTCATGCTGAATAATTAGGATTAGACAGAAGCAGAAGCAGTCAGAAATCGATTCAGGACTTACGTGGTGTGTTGTTTTCCACCCACCCACTCCAAACAGAAAAACATACACACACCTCCCCAGTCATGATTTTCTCATCCATTTAAATTTAGCTGCTTACAATTAGCATTATCAGATAACATTCTTGTTTTTCTCACTTAGGTCACTGTATATTGGACATGGATGTTAAATTCAAATACCCAACCAACTCCCATATGAACTTGGTTTAAGTTTGAAAAAACCAAACCAGAATGTATTCATTAGATCGACCTCAGAATTTGGTACCAATTTTAAGCTTGTTCTAGGCACATTCCAAAGGACGTATGCTTTGAAATGTCCTCAATTGCCTGTGTGGGTAATAAGAGGTTTTGCCTTGTCTCCCAGCTTCTGTTGTAGAGAAATGGGGAGCCACTGTGTTTTGCAAGGATGAAATGCAAAAGTAAAGTGGTTTCTCGTCTCCTCTCCAGCCCCAGCTCCCTTGCAGAGTGAAGGAAAAGGCCTGCAGTAGTGTGAACGAGAAGAGAAGTGACGCTCCTGCAGCTGCACAATGCGGGATGTGTGTGCGTGTGCTCATGTGCACACTGGCGGATGCTGCGGGACCCAGGCTTCCTCTCTCTCTGGAATCTGATGGCATCTCTGTATTACCTGAACTCTGTATTACCTTGGGCTGCTTGTTCTCTAGAAACACAGCTTCTCACAGCTAGTTGTAATCTTGTTGCAGAGAAGAACCATATCTTTCAAGAGAGTTAAAAGAAATTTTTTATTTATTTGTTTTTATTTAACTTATTTGTACTTGTGCGTACCATACTGTTTACATTCCTTGTGGGAAGTTGGTTCATGTACATAACACATACTCAATAAAACTTAGCCATAAACGTGATGTAGACTTGTATCTGTAAGTAAAATAAAACCAGTAGTAGACAACCTGGGCCTTAAGAGAAAATCAGGAAATAAAAATTGTGTAATTAAAACAATTCTTTTACTTTCTATTTGCCAAATTTTGCATAGCAAGTTTGTATTGTAATATGTTTAGTCATTTCTTTACTGCATGCTTAAGTTTTATCTCTTTGATATTGTATTGTACGTTATGATGGACATCCTTGCTTGTGAAATTTTGTGTATCTTTTATCTATTTCTCTAGTGTAGATTGCTGGACTAAGACCAAGAGCTATAAACACCCTAAAAGAGTTACATATTTCTGCATTGTGCTCCCAAAAGGCAGGAACTTCTTGACACTTTTGCTGGCACAGCCTATGGGCCCACATTCTCTAGCCCTGAGAATTATTGCCTGTAAATCTGAGTTAATATAATAATGGAGAATGTTCTCTTTGTTGTTTTGTTATTGTTTTGTAAATCATTAACGGGGTAGAGCTTTTAAAACCTATTTGTGTTAGCCACTTGTATTACCTGTTTTACAAATTTGCATGTTTCTCTTAATATTTTCTATGCACTCTTCATATATCAGTGATAGTAGCTATTATCTGCCCTAGTTGTGCAGTTTTGCCTAATTTTATTTGTGATGGCTTATGACATACAGAAGCTAGATTTTAAAATTTTAGTTAAACACAAATATAATTCCTTTTGTAATTTCTTCCATTGCTCTGATGTTTAGACATTCTTTCCTCTCTAGAAAGTATTCAATATTTACTTTCTAGACTATTTTTATACTTAGCTCTAATCCAACTAGAATTTAATTCAATTAATGATAAATTAACGTGAAAAACTTTCTTTCAAAGCCTTTTATCATTTATGAAATTTTTTATTTTTTCAGCAGGGAATTCTTTTTTCCTGCTCATAAAAGTAACATTTGTTTAACATGACATTTAAATAATTGCTAAAAATGTAAGGTAGAAATGTAAGGTTTTCTATAATTACCTCCACATTTTCAACAGTTCCTACTGTTAACAATATGATATATATCTACACAGATTTTTTTTCTATGTATAACTTAAAAATACAGAGAATTGGGCTGGGGTCTTAGCCCAGCGGCATAAGAACCTGCCCAGCAAGTGTGAGGTTGCAAATTTGATCCCTGGTACAAAAAACAAACAAACAAACAAACAAACAAGAATTGCTCTGAATCACACATGTTTACTTTTATAAGATTTGTGATTTTATTTTTACTTAATCCCAATCATATTTCCTGCTATATTAATGCATAATGATTTAACTCATTTTTTAAAAAGCAATGATATGATATCCCATCATATATTCTATAACTTATTTAATCAGTCCTGTATAAAATTTAGATCTATTTTCTTTACTAATACTAACAATGTTGCATGTGACTGTTAGTATACCAGGTATTATAATTTCATAAATTATTGTCCTAGAATGAATCCTGAGGTGATAATTTCATAAATTTTTGCCTTAGAATCAGTCCTGAGGTAATACTTGATAAGTCTAAGGACATATGCTTGGAGTTTTCATATATATATATATTATATATATATATGCACATATATATATTTCATATATATATATGCACATATATATATATTTCATATATATATATGCACATATATATATTTCATATATATATATCTACCAGTGACTTTGTTTATTCATTTCATCAACCTTGAATATTACTAACCACTTTAATTTTTGCAAATTTGATTAGTAAAAGTGTGTTAAAATATGTTTTCATTTTAATTTCTTTGCTTATTTGTGGTACAATCATACATGTTTCCTTTATCATATACATATATAATTATTAATTCTAAGATTATTTAAATTTATTTTCTTATGTTACTTGGTTTTATAATTTTGACATTTGAGAGTGATGAGTATCCTTATCTATTATTTTTTAATTATGCTTTTTATTCTAATCTTTGACATCATTGGTCATTTCTACAGTAGGGTTAAAAATAATCATGTGAATGAATTATATTTTGTAGCCTTATTCATACTAGCAAAAATTGATAGTTTAGAAAATTGCTTTGGAATTTGAAACTCATTCAATGTCACATTCATTTGTGAGGTTGTTACCAATGTAAAGAAATCTTAAATCCATTTTAAATACTGAATACAAGATTTGAAAGATTTTCCCACACTACCTTCTGACTTTTGATATTCAAAACATTGTCTTATGTCCACCCAACACATCCCCAGCTAAGGGTGCTTCTGGCCCTGCCCATTTGTCTCAGGACACCAGCTCAGTGGCACCTCAGGCAAGAGCCTGTTTCTAGAAGCCACAGCTATCCCGGTACAGCCAGAAGTAACCTCACTACACTTGATGTGACACAACCGCATACATAGATCATGCTCTTCAGCCCAAACTAAAGGTATCTCCAACTCTTCAATCCCAGTCCCCAGTGCCATGGCTACTCCAGAACCACCCAACAAACAAGAAAGGTATGAAGGGAGTAAGTTTGGGGATGAGGAAAGTAGCTTCTCTGAAAATAGTTAACATCCTTTTTGCAGAATTGACCTGTGACAACCCTGATCAGCACAGGATGCCATCTCCAGGAGGCACCATTTATACCGTGGCCATCAGAGAGGTAGATTTATTGCACACTCTTCTGGCACAAAGAGGCAAAGTGTCTCATTTTAACTGAAGTAGAGCTGTGTATGGGATTTCCTGGATCACAGAAGAATTCCCGAGGAGGAAGCAGAGCTGTGTTTCTAAGATAGGGTTATGTATTGGTTCTAAGTACAAAGGCTCAGTGTGCATCAGTGATGGCCCTGTTTGGGGGGATGGCATGTTTTCAGCCTGCTGAAGCTATCTCTGCCTACTTAGCCTCTACACCGCACCACTATTCATGGTAAAAGAGCAGCCATGTTCTGTGTCAGAGTTTAACAAGCTACTATGGGCATCCAGGGGCTTCCAACCCCAGTGGTCTTTTGTAGTACTTGGTCCATTTCTCCACATGGCTGTGTGCATTTGCGCCAGTCAGTTTTGTGGGAATGGGGAAGGGGCATAATTGATTAAAGTACGGGACAAACTGACTTGCAGTAGATGCCTGCCTCGTGTGTGTGTGTGTGTGTGTGTGTGTGTGTGTGTGTATGTGCGTGTGTGTGTGTGGTAGTGGACATCAAAGCCAGGGTCTTCACACACTGAGCTATATCTCCAGCCCTTTCTTATTTTTTATTTTGAGACAAGGTCTCATTAAGTTCCTCAGACAGGGCTTTAAACTTATGATCTTCCTGCCTCAGCTTCTCGGGATGCTGGGGTTACAGGCATGCACACCCGTCTCTGCCTCTCCTTACAGCTATACTTCCGTAGGCAGGAACTTAAGCTTCCTGTTTCACTTTTCTCATTTGTTCTATGGTTTTAGGGTTGCAAAAATTCTCCATAAAGCATTTGCAATTGCCTCATCCTTCAGCGTTTACATTTAATGACTATCTCCTCCAGGTAGAATCAGTTGCACTTGAGTGATCTCATAAGCTCTCTCTTCCGACGTTCATTACCTCATCAGTCATCCTGTTTGCTCTTTTCTGACTGGTGCTTTCTGTCCTTTTTGCTGGTGGACTTCGTAACAGAATCACTGGTTCCTTCTCTGCTGCTGTGCTCCCTCCTTAAGGAACCCCATCCAAGAACATCATCTCCATTTTCCAGTGTTATGGTTTATGTCTTGATGTCCCCCCATGCACTTATGGCTGGGGCTTTTGAGAGGCAATTAGATCATGGGGGCTTGATATTTATTGGTGAATTAGTCCACTGAGGAATGTATAGCTAAATGTGATACTGAGAGGTAAGGCTTGGTCTGAGGAGGAGGGTCACTGGAGGGGCAGCCTGAAAGGCTATGTCTCCTATCCTCTTCCCTTGATCTCTCTCTCTCTCTCTGTTTTACTTCCATACCATGAGCTACTTCTCTTCTGCCATGCTACCCAGCCTTGGCCTCTACTTTGCACTGAAACTCCTATGAACTGTGAGCCAAAATAAACTATTCTCCCTTCAAAGTTGTGGGTGTTGGGTATTGTGTCTCAGTGATGTGAAAGTAATAAGACACCAATCAACATGCAGATGACTACCAAATTTTATCTCTCCAGTCTACAACACTCAATGAACCGTCCTTTAATCTTCACTTTTGAAGGCATGTCAACCTCAACATGGCCCCACATAGCTTCTTGGTTTTACTTGTTCAACCTGCTCCTCATCTGAGGAAAAGCAGCCCACATTCACTTTGGTTGCTCAGATCTCACCCTTGATTTCTGTCTCTTATGTACCTTGTCTGCTCTGTAGACAAATCTTTTCAGTTCTGCCACATGGTCCCAGGATCCTGCTACTTTTTATCATTCTCCTTAATGCTCATCTATCACTTCATATTCTATTTGTCTCTCTACTTCCACTCTTCCAGGCTATCCTCTATAAAGGAACCAGAAGAACCCCAGTAGAAGAAAATATGTGCTGTCACACTCTTTTCCCCTCAACAACAACAAGCCCCCCCCCCAAAAAAAAACAAACCAAAACAACAACAAAAACCCTCAAAAGACTTTTTGTAGTTGACACAGTGAAATTTGCTGTCTTGCCCTGTAGTTGGGAACAAAGAGTTCATTGGCAGTTGAACTTGAGACCATGTATTATGCTGTGGCAGAAAATAGTCTACATTTTACTCATGTCTAGAGACTTCACAGGACCCTGAGATTAAATCTTGTAGATTAATCTAGTGAAGGAAATTTCAAGGTAGCCTAATGTTGAGGCTATGGCATGAGTACTTCTGGAGGCTTTTAGCCAGCTCTACATTGAGAATCAAGAAAAAATGATATAGCTGAGTGGTTTTTGAAGTTATGACTTTCACTGAAAAGAAGCTTCTGTAAAGTTGGGGACTGAAAAGTTTTGACTCAGGAGAACTTAGCTACTAAAAAGGTTAGCATTACATAAAAAACTCAAGGACTTTATATAATAAAAAAATAGCTTGAGAGCATGTGAGATATCTGAAAGACCCTACCGTCGCAGACTCAAGGGTGCAAAGCTGTAAAACTTTCATTTGAGAAGCAATCCTCAGGATACCATCCTCCGGAATGGCGTCTAGGGAATAGGTTTCCTGGTATTTTGTTCACTATGCTCAGCCATAAAACGCACACAGAGGCCTCTGAAGCCATGATGCAGGTCAGCCTGGCTTCTGCTCCTGCTGACCACAGATCTTGGCATCATCCATGAAATTCTGGTTTTACAGACATGTAGAATGCTGGACATATAGGGTCATGAAGACTTTCATCTAGATTTCAGAAAATCTGGAAGGCCAAGCAGTGTGCCTGTGAGAGAACAGTGAATGAAGCTGTGAGTCTGAAGCCAAAATTTCAGTGGAGAACCCAGAAAGTTGGGAGAAGTCAACAACATGAAACTCCAAATGAAAACAGCAGCCAGCAGTGAGCAAAGCCATCCCAAGAAAGTGCCCATAGTGGCTGCAGTAGGTGGTGTCATAGAGGCAGAGCTGCCCAAGTGGTTTAGAGTTGGTACTTCACCATAACTTGTTCGAGGTGCCAGCCACAGAGCTACAGGATGTTAGCCCTGTTGGGTTTCAGTCTTGCTTTGGTTTTTTTTTGGTTTCTATCTTCCTTCTTCCCTTTTTGGCATGAGAATGTATATCTTGTGCTATTATATATAGGAAATGTTTTACTTTCTTTTTAATTTTTATAGGGACTCATAGCTAAGAGTTCTCTTTGAGTCTCAAAGAAGACTTTGGAGTTTGACTTTTAAGCAATGCTCAAATTGTTAAGACTTTGACAAGTGTTGGGAATGGACCAAATGCATTTTTACACCAACAGATGTGCACGAGCCTTGGTCCAGGGGAAGAATACGTGGTTTATATCTTTGCTTCATGTGCTCATCAGAGGGGCTTTTTAAAGGTGATTGAATCATGGGGTGCTATAGATAAAAGTGATAATGTTAGGAGGTGGTGCCTGATCAGAAGAGGCGGGTCAGTGGGTGTATGACCTGGTAGGGGGTACCTTCCTCCTGGGTTCTTCCATTCTCTCTCTGCTTCCTGACTGTCACGATGTGAGTAACTTTCCTCTAACAGTTCCTTCTACCCGACTGTCTTGCCCTGGAACTGCCAGTCAACTATGGACAAAACAATGTAAGTCATAATAAATATCTAAATTGTGGGTGTTGGGTACTATGTCTCAGCAACAAGGAAAATGACAAAGACAAAGACCTTTATGCTTTTTCTGCTCTTCTCCAAGGTTTTGCTTGAATTTGGCATCTTGGTGAGTCCCTTCACACTCAACACAGCATCTCCTCTTCTATATCCCTCACCTTCAACAGCCTTAGTTTTCTTTGTAGCATTTCCCTGAAACTCTGTTTACTTGCTTAGCTGTTCATTATTTGTTGTTTCTTCCCCTGAATGAGAATAAGCTTCCTGAGGGCAAGGTTTTAGTCTATTTGAATTACCACTGTGTGCTAGCATCTCAAACCATGCCAGACACATAGTAGGACCTCAATATATTTGTGAATAGATAGATAGATAGATAGAATCCACTCTTACTCCTTTGAATTGTCTACACAATTCACTTAACCTCAGATCTCGATCTAGGGTCTCAACTCATAAAAAGTATGATTAATGAGATGAGTGCTTTCAGTAACTGTTTGAATGCTCTCAAGTGCTGTTCTTTCAGAAAGAAATGGTAAGCCTTTAGCAGTTAGTGACAGAATCTGTGTAAGGTGCTTGCTAATGCTTCCACCTTGCCTAACAGAACAGGGTTTCCCTGAGATGACCTGACAAATGAAGATAGATGAATGGTTGAGTTCATAAAAGGGAAATGCCAATTGCATCTTGCCCTTGCCATGGCTATGGTGACTGTAAGTGGAAGGCGAGGAGGAGGGGTCATCAGTAAAGCCATTCAGCAGGGGCTGTGATTAGCCCCAGGAGATAAGTAGCTCCTTTGAAGCTGTTACCACCCAGAATTCAGCAGGGGCCTCCCTATGGGGCCAGGATGGGGGTTTCTAGGAGCAAAGAGAGACCTGAACTTGGAAAAGACTGTTACACCATGGCTCCCCCACCCCTACCCTTCAGTGGTTATCAGTAGAGTGACCTGTGTCCCCCATTTATTTTACACTTAACCCCAGTTATCAATTCACTTCTCCTGACTGACCCTGTTCCCCAAATAAGCACGAAGCTATAAATCTTAGGAGGACATCCAGGCATGGGGCACCTAAGCAACTCTGACGCTGACTCCTTAAGAAAACTCATTTCTTGTAATGCGAGCCCTGCTGAGGATGGCCATGTCAACTTATTAGACTTTTTTACTTGGCTGTATTGATTCTGCTTACCTCGATGCAGCCCATAATGCTGGCTAATGTTATTGACAAGCCATCAGTCTTATGCAGAAGTGTGGGGCTTGCAACTCTCTTGGAACCACGAAACCCTAGTAGTGGACAGTGATGGAGAGCAGGAGGAGGATATGAGGGGAGCTCTTGGGCAAGCCCTGTGCAGGCCTGTGTGCATTAATGAAAGACATATACTTGGTGGTAGGAGACAGATGCACCTTTCCAGAAGTCATTTATTTATGAAATAATTACGAATGCACAGTTGAATCATGGATTTTCATTACCATTTGTGTCCAACACTCTTTCTTGGTTCTTATTTTGTTGGAAATGAAGTGCTATTGGGGTAGAAGTGCTGAGAGGAGGGAGTGTGTCAGGGAACATGTCAAGGAAGGAGGCCTAAGATACTTCCTCACTCATCCAACCCACCTCCTGACAGTCTGCCTCTCCTAGCACCATTTGTTGAAGGCAGTTCACGCAAGCTAGGGCCTACACTGTCTCCAGAGGTTTGTTTTGATCTTTTCTCAGAAGGTCCCAAATTTTCACTTTCCCAAGTCTGCAAATCAAAGGCCCTCTCAAAGGATCAAAGCTCTTAAGTACCAGCAAAGTTAGAGGCTCTGACCTTAGTGTGGTAGTGTAGGAGGTAGACCTTGGATGGGGTATTTTTAAAAGGCCAGAGGAAGTAGAATACAAAAGACTCTCCATGCCTCCCACCTCCAGCTCCGTCAGAGGGAAGAGACATTGGCCTCTTTAGCATCTCATCTTTGAACAAAGGAAGGGATGATTCCAAGTCCCTGACCCTTGTAGTTGCTCTGGTAGGAAAGGAAATCTTAGTGACAATTTATTATTGTCTTGTGCTATGTATTTATATAATGATGAATGAAATATAAACTCCAAAACACATGTGTTGACACATAAATTAAGGACTTAGTATCAGATTTGTACATTCTGCATTGGCCTGGGGGATGCAGAACGTGAACTTGCTAAATCCATAAAAGCCAGGGAAAAAAACCTAAAATTATTAGGTGAATGGAGTTGACTGTAGGGTGGTTTCTAGCAATATAGGAGAATTATGACCCCCAAACTGTTAGACATTAGTTGTGCCGAGTTCATGTCCCCTGAAATCGAAGAATAAATTCTAAGGGACAATAGAGGTTAAGAATAGGAAAGGTTTAATGATAAGTAGCTCTTGAGAGAGAAGGAGTCCTGAAAGTGGATTACCCACACTTTGTCAGGGATAATTTATACAGCATGGCCACAATGTGGGTACAATATGGGTCGAACTACAATAACCTATAGGATTACAAGTACAACCACTTAGCAATATTGATCCAATAGGGAAGTGAGTCACATAGCAAGAGTACACAGAGGGAACAAATGTACTTTTGGGAAGGGATAGGTTCAGGTTGCTCAGGTCATCCACCTGAACGACCGACTCCCAGCTGCACTTACTGGACCAGGTGGTGCTGATTACAATAGTCTCAAATTATTGTTTATCCCTTAGGGAGGTGTGTAAGCCTGGCCATTGCATCTTTATCGTGAGGCCTTTATCTTCAGGTGTGCCTCCAGTCAAAGTTCTGATGTCTTTATTTTTATTGTAACTTCCTTAAGGGCCCAGTCCGTCTCTGACTGTATTAATTTCTATCTGTCTCAGTTACTTTTCCTTCATTGCTGAAACAAAATACCTAATACCCAAAGTTAAAGGGGGAAAGGTTTATTTAGCTCAAAGTTTATGGTGGTTTCAGTCTGTAATTGGCTACCTCCAAGGCAGGGTGGCACTTGGCAGAGGGCCAACAGTTCATAGTGGTGGAAGATAGTAAAAGTAAAAGACACAAGAGAGAGAGAGAAATAAGCCTCTTTCTGTCCCTCACATTGTATGAAGGCTACTTGCCCAAGGGCAAGTATAGCACACACCCCCTCAATCCCACCCCTTGCATCATGAAACACTCACAAACTCCAGAAGTCCATCCCCATTACTGCATGAAGCTTTTTTCTGGAGGGGGGACATCTAGATACAAACCATAACACTTTCTAACCTAACTGTTTATAATACTGGTGCAGTTGCCAGAAAAGCAAATAATCACAAGGCCAGAGAAAGGGTCCTGACCTTCTCTAAGAGGTAATTTTCCTTTTAAAATTTCTTCTGTGTCTTTCCCAAATGCTTTGCAGCTGGCCATAGCTCTATGTCAGGTGCCCCAAAATTGCCCTGGGAGCCATTTTCCTTGGCTGCAGTAGCTTCAGTCATAGAACCGTCCTAGATAACTTTACCCTGCAGCCTCTCTGGATGCTCCTCAGCAGCCTTCCCCCAGCAGGTTCATGAGGAGCCTCTTTACTCATGACTACACAGGAAGTCAACACTGCACGTCCCTGAGCCTGCTGTTTCTTCCTGTGTAAGCAACCTTTCCATATCCTTAACAGGTCATTCTGCATGCAATTCCCTCATACGCTGCAGCATAAATCTTAATAAAACTCTCTCAGGCAGCATGTTTTTGCCTAATTTCTCTCATGAGTAGCACAGGATGAGCTGGAAACCCTACTGTCTGGTAATAGCAAAGATCACTGGCACTGACAGCAGCCAGCAACCAAGGCAGATAACACAGAAGTCAGGTGGCTAGCAGCAGAAAACAGAAAGCAAAATAGAGAATTGCTAAGAGCCTCCATCTCTGGTGGCTGGAAGAGTTCCCTAAGAGCTACCTACAGTGATTGGCTCCAACTTCCAGGAGAATGGCAGTGGGCCATTAACTCTGAGAACTGATAGCCACTGTCATTCAAAGCTCAGGGCTGTTAACACCCTAAGAGCTGCATTTTGCCTACTTTTGATTTCTAAATTGAGCAAAAGAACCCTCAGCTAACTTGTAACAATCACATCATTTATTTCAGCAGTTCGAGGGTTGCTCTGATGGGGTGAGGCTTCAGCATACCATCATTTGGGTCTTTTAAGCACCAGCTTTATCTCTGTCTCACCTGGCTCTGCTTACGTATCTTCCTGCTAGGTTGATAACCACGGAGAGCTTGAATAGTGGAATGACAACTTGGAATCTGAGCACATAATAAGCACTTCCTGAATGTTAGATGGACATGGATAAAGATAACTATTTTCTTAGAACTTCAGTGGAGATTTATGCCTACAATGATTTGCTACCTAACTCTTTAAAGTCTAACCAGTCAAAATGATTCTTTTGGCAGATTAAGTGAAGAATCTGCATCCACAGGCAATATTTCAGTTTTTATATGGTTTTTAGAACTCTCTATTCCCAAAGAAGATCTAACCAGAACCTCCAACATTCAAAACAGATCAAATGGAGCTAATTTGTAGAAAAATAAATAGGATGACTAGTGAGACACAGGAATCAGGGTCAAGCAAATTTTCTCTTCAGGCTTTGGTCTCTTGTGTGTGTTAAAGATAGCAAAGGAGGAAAGATAGTTGGAGTGTATGGCCTTATCCCTGGGCCTCCTTGATCATGTCACACATGTTGTCACACATGTTGTCACACACACACATACACACACACACAAATATACAAACACACACAAAAACATGCTCACACACACTTGCATCAACATTCACACATACACATAAACAGAAACGTACACACCATCACACAACACTCACACCAGTGTATACACACTCAAACATACACAAACGAACACAGCATACACTCTCACACATCAACACATCCACGAACAGATCTATAACACACATCATCCATATTAAAAGGAACGGAGAAAAAAGAAAGCAAAATTTGATTTTGGCCTTTCAGAGGGTCTGATTTTTACCCGATTTTTAGTTGTTTATGGACTGTAGGGAGTGTCACAGATGTCTTGCCTCTGTTTACCGTTCACTCTGATCTTTTTTGACTCAAACCTTTTGGAGCAGTGGCTTTGCTTTGCTGTTGGATTCAATGACTCAGTTACTGGTGATTAGCTTGGTGACCCTTCAGCAAGCTACTGATTCTTTTGTTTCTCTTTCTTTCAGTGTAAAATGAGAATAATAAGTCTTGACTCAGGGGCTGGTTGTGAGGATCAAAGAATTTAATGGATGTAAATGCTTGGAACTGTGCCTGATGCAAAATAAGTCCTGCAATCCTGTCCACAATCATTTCATCCTAACAACAGCCAGGCAAAGTAAATACTTTTTTTTCAGTGAGGAAACTGAGACTCATGGGCAAATGCTTTATCCACAGTAGCTCATCTGTCAGCTCTTCTCCCATAAGAGGACTCCTTTCTGGCCACACTGATTTCTCTCAGTCATGAAAAGTGGAAGGAGGCCGCTGAGCCTCTGCTGGAAGCCTGTGGTCTTCTTTGAAGTCATTCATACCCGTTTTCACCTTCTGGGATTGTTTGATCTCTACATATATCTCCACCACTGTGAGGTCAAGACGGACCCTGGTATTAGACTTTGTGTGTGGCCCAAAGGTCGTAACCTTGGTTGCCAATCTTGGTAGACACTGAAGAACTTGGTGGCCTTGGAGGAACCTTTCAGGTCCTTCAGGCAAGGGAAACAGATACAGCCCACACATCCCTTTAACAGAAGCTTCTGCAGCTGCTGCATTCTTCAAGGTAACAACTGCCTGAGGGCAAGAAGTGTTACTGCTTAATCACCTCCTGCAACTCAGGGGAACATTTGTTTTTAATCATTTTTTTATAAAGTTAATGCCAGCAAAATTAAGGACTGTCCAATTTACATATTTTTTCTTATGAAACTAAATTTCCTGTTTTTTAAAAAAAGGAATATTAAAGGAATATGAATCATTTTTATTTTGCAATGTGAATTTGGGAATGGCTGGGGGAATATGAACACAGGACTGTTGGCCCACTTGATTGTGTCTTAGTCACATTACTCTGTAATGTGACTGAGATAAAATGCCTAACACCCAAAATTAAGGGAGGAAAGGTTTATTTAGCTCACAGTTGTGGCAGTTTCAATCCATAATCAGTTGGTTCCAAGGCAGGGTGGCACATAGAATAGGGCAAAAGTTCATGGTAGCAGAAGACAGCAAAGCAACAAGAAAGAGAGGAGGACAACGCTTTTCTGTCTATAGTACCAACTCTACTAGGATTAGGTTGGAGTCAGTCCAATCAGTGAACTGATCCAGAAATCACAGACCCTTAATTCCAGCATAGCTAATCTCAGCATTGCACTAAGAATCAATTTCACACTAGATTCAGCCACCTCCAAAAAAACTCTTTACCACATTAGGCTTTGGGGGGACATCTCAACACAAACCATAGCATCCTGTAGATGACTACCTTCTCTTTTTCTTCTTTTCTTTCTGTTTTTAAGTTTTCTTTTTCATCTTCTCCCTTCCTTCCTTCTCTTGTATTAGAGATTGAATTCAGGGCCTTGACAATGAGCTACATCCTTTTAAAAATTGTTTAATTTTTTTTTTTCTTTAAAAGAGAATAAAACAAAAGGGGGCAGTACAGAGCAGATCAGAACAGGACAACATAGGCAACACAGTACTTTACATTAAGTCAACTGGACATCAACAGTATCTAACACCATATCTCTTACTCTGCTATAGTTGAGCATAGTTTCAATTACAATAATATCAAACATAACACAATAGTATAAAGCCATGCATATAGTG